>JBAJMU010000001.1:21091590-21118243 GCA_037952995.1 Hyposoter didymator | reverse complement strand
ATAAAACGAGAGTGGAAAATTCATTGGGGCACGTAACGCTTTGTGGATGGAGGTAGGAACGTTCGTGAGTTGTATATAATCGATTAGTGGATCCGATGCATTCCAACGAGGAGTGGAATGATTCCGTGAAGTTATTATACATGAACGTGACGCTCGAAAAGGTTTTGAAGGGCAGACCTGGTTCATGTGTGGGGTCATTTTTTTTCGTCTTTTTTTTTCATTTCGTACGCGTCGTTGTCAGGACAATTGGGTGGGGTTTTTCAGTAGCCATTCACAGCCGTTCGTTACACCGTGGCCCCGAACGGTGTGGATACCTCGATTGCCGAGGACGTGACAGCACACAGAGCTCTTTGAGAGACAACGTGCGGGAAAATCGGTTCGGGTCACCAGGATGAGCTTCACCTCCTCGCGAATTGCGTTAGCCGCGTTGGTATCTATTTCTCGTGTCTATTCACGCGCGTATTTAACGAAACGGTCTCGGTGCATTGGTGCTGACCTGCGCACAGAATGTTTGAAGAAATGCTTTCGAAAACATTTTCGACTCGTCAGTGTTCCAATTTTTCCAATGTCCCAATTTTCCCGAGAGATAAAAGTGAAGAACACGTTTCGAAGCAAATATATTACTATATATAAATATTACGAGTGAAACGACGCACCCACGGATTCATAACAGTTTCGTACTTTACCCCATTTTTGTTTTTTTTTCCCTGAGCCCAAGTTTCTCGCGTCCGAGCTTCATTTTCCTGGGCAGACTAGTAACCCCTTCCCTTCTTCTGCGCTTGCTCGACTTACGTGCCGTTAATTTTCTCCTTTTCAATTAGCACATGCCACTCATCTGACCTCCTGTTATTTGCTCGTTGTGAGCAACTTCTCGAGAACACAATCAGTATGAACAAGCTTGTGGTAAGGGGGTAAAGGACGCACAGTCTCCTGGACAATTGTGGCGACAGAGCCTGCGTCGATCCCCTGTCATTCGCAGCATGCAACATTGCACTCCTGCTGAGAGTACCTACGCTGCCGTGTCTTCTTTTTCCCATCTCCTTTCCACTTCTCTTTGTTTTTGCTCTGGTCTGTACCTCTAATGAAGCTGATTACCCATGACATTGATTACAATGACTATAGCTCTATACTAACCAATTTGTAACGTGGAATCGATCGCTAATTAATAGAAAAAAGCGAATCGAAAGATTTTCGACTCAAATCAAATAACAGGAACGCTCCGATTCTCAATATTAATAAGCCTCGGTATAGAACATATGGAACAGAGCAATTTGTTGAAAGTCAGTGAAGATTCTTGCCTCTATTAATATAATTATCCTTGCATAATACAAATAAACGAAGAGTATTAATTGCTGTTGAAAACCTCTGCATTTATGCACACCCTTCATTATTGATGTACCACTGTAATATGCAACGCGTGCTGAGCGAGAATTCCAAGCTGCCATGAAATTTTTAATGAATGGATCTTTACAGAATAAGTCGGGTAATTTGAACGGATATAAAGTTTCATACCGGAGGTATACGGGTTATCATGCGTATCCAGTCCCACCGGAGAAAGAGTTTTAACCTTCTGACTTTATATTATCCGCTGATTCAACTGAAGCGAAAACGTGAAGGTTTCTTATAACTCTTACTATTATTCTTATCCTCATTTTGAATATATATCTTCAGAAATGTTAGGATCTTTGTTTTTATTACTCGATCGATAACTTTGGTCGTGGTCAATTAACTTGCAAATCCGATTCTTAATACTTTGCAAACTGCAATGTAGACTTTGTTTATCAATTTTTCTATCCATTAGCTAACATTATCAAAATTTTCGACTTCGTGTTGATTACAAGTAGACTAACTATAATTATTAAGGAAAATATGCCTGACGATAACTTGATGATAAATAATACAATTGAATCAGACGATGATGGAAATTTGGGGAAAAATCTGCTCACAATAAATGAACAGATTTTAAGCTGTTTGATTTTCTTTTTCTGCCGAAACAAATGGTCAAAACGTCCTTTAATTATTCGTCCTGCTGGGTCAATTATACCGCGGCAGTTACGCTTGCCCACGAGGCAGCATCGCGATATCTCTAATTCGTTGATCGCGTGCTATGATGGTGCATAGTTGAAGCTGTGTTTTGAGTTCCGCTTGGCTACGGGACATCGTATTCAAATGTAACTACTCGCTGCAAGTGACGGGGATAATATATAAACCTGTTATATGGAAATGGATGCATGTTTTTATCGCTGCTCTCCTCTGACCGACCCATCGTCCCCATCGCACTAACCTTCTCCGATGTACATCTCCTTCTACAATTGACTCTTCCCACCGTTTCTGGACCGAACATCCGCCCCCATACCACTGCTATTAGCTTCGCTTTACTCAGCTTGGCATCCTATTAAAAAACTACCCCTACATACATCGCCCCTTGTATCGCATCCTGTAAAGTTGAACAAGTTAATTTAAATACCTCAAAACTTCTGTCGCCTCTTTTGTCCCCATACAAATCCCATTCCCTTGTTCCACACATCCTGTTTCGAAGTTCCTCAATCTCACGATTCACACCTTTTAATTTTACGTCATCCGGTTGTAGGAAAATCAACTGTTTGTCGGCAAAAACGTTTTTCGTAATTACTTTCGGATCAAACTTTCTTGAAAAAAAAAAAACGATTTTCAAAGATTCGTTTGAGTTTTCGACTTTTACAGCTTGAAATATTTCATTAACGTGATTCGAAAATAGGAACCATCTCAAAATATGACATATTTTTGCGGCATTTTCAAATGTCAATCTCCAGGTATAATTTCACATGATTTTTTTCACATTTCATGGAATAATATTATAGATTTCATGGCAGAAAACTTTTCTATGTTCTTGCCTGATCTGCTGAGAATTCTATCGTGTAATCAACAGGTTTTTTGTGTGATAATCTCGTTTTTATTCTAGTTGTTGAATCAAGGCAGACGCAAGTCGTAGATACTCCCAAGTTTTTTTGTTTCTTTTCAATTAGATATGAGCAAATGTACATTGGAAGCAACATGCTGCTATAATCAATCACTCGGTGGTAATTATCATCGCGTAAGTAAGCACGACGAGAAAATAGTGAGACTTGTGAAAGACCGGACTGACGGTAATTTTTTTCCTGTTATTTTTGTGTCCGAACTTTTTACATTTATAATGATCCTGGAATTTTGTAGGATGACATGTGTGACATTTTTGTTGTATCGTTTTTTTTTTAAATCGCTTTGACTAGTTACTATTTTCGTTAATGAATTCCAATCGTAATTTCAAAAATTAGAAACTGATGAACGATGGCGAGGTAGTTTTCCCAAATGAGGATTATATGATGTGGAATGTTATGAAAACCTGCACACCCGACGAACCCTCTAATATCGCGGAAGTATAATAGACGGAAAAGGGGGATGAAGGAATGTATGAAGAAAAGCATCGTGGCGGTAACGAGTGCTGAAGAATAGCGTGTTCGTTACTGTTGGACGAATTAAAATATTAAATATTCTCAACGCCGTAGGAGGGATAATATAATCACGTCGAATTATAGCTTGTACACGTTCGACGACTGGAATTTTATTTCTATACCGATGGAGAGTTTCGATTCTCACAGCCCTCGAGCATACGGCGGTCTACAATACCATATGACGCTCCGTATATATATGAATATATAGGTATTTACGTATAGAGCTTGATACTATATGAGGAACCTTTATACCGCTATGTCCGACCCAGAGCAAAGAGCCCCGCTAATTACGGAATGATTTCCCTCGCAAGTCTCTCCTCGTAGTGCCCTTACAGCTTCGTGAAACTCATAGAATGACCTTCTTTCTCTCTCACGCTCTCTCGCTGCCGCGCTCGCTTTATATACATTTGGATCCACACACATATACTAATAAATATGTGTATACAAACTTGTTCCGATCTTGCTGGGGTTCCGTTCGCGTCGTGCTTGCGGACGTCTCGTGAGCCCTTCGTGCGCAAACTTCAGAATACGAGGATGCTTGGACCGTTAGCGAAAAGGTTTGCAGCACGCGGTTTGCATGCACCGTCCTCTAGCTGGTAAAGTGCAACGAGGTGGACTGGCAGAGGACGAGACGTTGAGCCCCGGTGATCCTGGCCTTGGGGCATAGGATCAGGGAAGCAGAAGAAGAAAAAGAAGACGCGAGTTTACAAGGGGGCACCGTACGCGGCACAAGGATGGCTGAAATTAAAATCCTCGCGAGACGCGCACTCCGATCGCAAGATATATATCTCGAGCTCGCGGTCGTCGGTGCTGTTATTATATTGCACGTACACCAAATATAACTGCATCGAGCAGTTTACGCTCGTAGTTGTATAAACCTAGTGTGCAAAATCTACGTCTACCGTGATGCAAATACTTATATGTACAAATACGACTTTGATTCTTTTTGTAGATGAAACGAAGTGTATAAACTCATGAATGCGAGAAGGAGGAAGAAAAGGGGCGAGATGTACTTCCTGTGTAATAAGTCGCGGAGTTGGCTGATCCAACTCCATCCAACTTCTCTGCTATGTTTTTCTATTCTCCTTGCAACTTTATTATGGTATTATACTCGCTCATTTCACTTAGTCATCACAGTACGCGGCTGTTTACTTATACCTCGACCGGTGAATACCTTTGCGGAATTCCTCGCCTCCTCCTCCTGCTGCTGCTCAATGGAGAATTGCTGGATACTAGTATCCCGCGTACATTTCAATGAAAGCGCCAAGCGATAGGGGTTGATGACGCTGGAGCTAGAGAAAAAAGACGAATAGAAAAGGCCGGAAATAAAAAAGAAATAAAAATCACAACGTACCCGGTACATCACGCGTAACGCTGTGCAATATACGCATTACGTAATCACGCCGTCACGAGGAAGAGCATACAAAATCCAAGATGAAAATGTCTGGTATTTGTAAAATATACACATCGCACGTATGTCCGACGACGGTGGGCGGTCGTCTTTGGGTCTATGTATGCAGCTTACAAGAGTCTTGCGCATCTGGGGTGGACGTTGAAACTTTAATGATATGAAATTATATTATATCCACCTACGGGAATCCCAGGAAATGGAATACTTGAGAATTATAGCTTTCTGATTGTTATTTTGCATTTTAGAAACATGGCTGGGTCTTTTCTTTATTCATAGACTGCTCATACAAAGACGTGTATCTTATTCCAACTGTTTCAAACCAAATGCATCGTCTTGAGCACCTAGCTTGTGTTTTTTTTTTCTTTTTTTTTTCCAGGAGGACAAAAAATGAATAATAAAGTATATGAAAGACGAACGGGGTTAGTGGCATAGCACAAAACCACTCGTATTTATATGCGAAGCGGTATATGTATATATTACGTTGAATTATTCCGGCTTTTTTACGAACGTCGAATGTTCGACACGCCTCGAGGACCGGAGAACTCTGAGGGCTCAGCAGCCACCGAAACGAGCCAAGAGGCGCCGTACTACAGGGACGACCGTAATTCTTCAACGAATTATAAATTCCTCACGCCGCTCTCGCGGGCCATTCGTAATTATTTCTTAATTATTATCTCCCCGGTGTTAAAAGAGCGACGAGTAGGGGCTCGACGTAGCTATACATGAGAATGAAGAAATAGCAGAACCTTGGTGCAGAGAGTTAAATTGCCTTTCGTCGTGAAAATGAGAGAAGAAAAAAGTGTTCGCGGTACGAGTCGGCACGATACTCTTCCCGTGCTTCTCGTCGTTTCGCGCCAGACACCCCAGCAGAAGAATAACATTCTTTCAAGACAAGTGTCGTGTCAATTTGTACAAGCTATAATCCACATATATAACGTATACTGTATCTTCCAACATCTTCTGTGTATTGCAGCCACCTTTTTGCATCGTGATATCGTGTGAAAAAACTCGCACTTCCTGCTCATGTTGGAAAGAGAATTTAATGCGAGACTACAAATTCATATTTTTAATGTTGGCTTTTAGAATAATTCGTTCAGCTACTTCTATCGACCACTATATATACTGATCTATGGAAACACTAAAAATTAGAGGCACGAGAAGCAGCAGAGTAACGTCGTAACGCGATTGACAATCTTTAGATCAATTAGATTCGAAGGCGATCTGTCGTTTAGTAGCCAAGATGACATTAAAGTTCCGCAGTCTCTTGTTATCGATACTTGCTCAAGCAAGGCTGTATGATGTTAAAAAATAATAACAGTGATTGAAAAATCCATCAGGATTCAGTCAATTATACGAGCAGTCTAGATATCAGATGATCCGGGACGAATATGAGGGAAGGAAGTTGTACGCGTGCAATATCAAACAATCAAAAGCAGCCACAACCCATACGCTCAGCTGGAGTGCCAATATATATGTGTATATGGTTAATGTTATAATGCAATCAAGTGCATAAGTGCGCGTGGAGATGCACTCTCACGCGAGGCAGGACAGCTCTTCGTAATGAGCTCTCATGTTTGTTGGTGGATAGGCTAGCGGCCACATAGGCTCGATGATTCGATTGTTTACCGGTCACCCCTCCCAGTATTGCCATCCGTGCTGGACGATATCACCGAGTCCACACACCACCACCCATTACCGCTATACCCACATACATACACATGCACACTGTTTTAGCCGCGGTACCCGCAATCTTGTGATGCCTTGGACTGCTGGCCCCCGGATCGACTCCCCGGACCTTGGCTAATCTATTATACCCTTGGCAGTGGACCTCTCGGCTCATATAAGCTCACGCTTATCGTAACGAATCGTTCGATCGTCTCGAACGGTATATAAGCTTGAGAGAACGAGACGGTGCTAATCAGCTACGTCACGATCCTTCCCCTCACTCTACCGAGCCACCATCTCCTCAAGAGTACAGATACAACATCTTTTATATGACGTACGTGTGCGCCCTCGTATATGTGTTTCTTCTCCTCGTTGAAGATTTAGCTCGCTCGCGCTGGCGCACGCTGCGCGTGATAGCGGAAAACAAACTTAGCGTGCAAGCGGTGTGTGCTTCGGTGAGGCAAGATCGTTGATCAGATCGCAGTCTTCCATCGCGTTGGAATGCCCTTTCAAGCATCTAAGTGCCTCTAAAGTTCATTTATTTGTTTGCTATTTTGAGAGCTTCGTGTGCCATTTGCTGCTGCTATTTGGCCGATCAACTTATTGCTATACCAGAACGACCGAAGATCCTCGTAATTGACAGAATACTATGCAAACTCCACACTCTCTATTTATGTGGGCTACTTAATTAGGTGTTTGAGAAATACCATAATAAATGTCTCTCTTGTGGATGCAGATAGAATCGCTTTAGAAGTCCGTTCGGTATTTTATCGCCCATTTCAAGCTCAGAATCTGCTCAACAGATTCGAAACGTTTCTTTTTATTTCATGTCATCATTGAATTTATATTTAACGTGGAATGTTTCCTAATGACATTTTTATTTGATTGCAGGTGAGTAACAGATTATCAATCCATCGGCATTCAGAACTTCGGTGATTTTTAAAAATTCATTGACTTCACTCGTCGTGACTTGGAATAGAAATTGGGACTACCGGTGAGTCTTCTCACTCGCATTTATCATACAGAAATGAGACTTTCGTGTTCTCGAAAAATCCATATTTTTACCTAAATTTGTGCTATTCGATTTTCAAATCTGAATTCTATAAATTTTTAATAATATAATTCTTATAAATGTTTAAAATGATTTTATCGTGCGTGCTGATACGGATAGAATATTTTATCTGGATTCTCATCACATACCGTATTAAAACATTTACGAGCTTCGAGACGCAGTTTTGGACGGGAAAGTGGATTACTGCTGAGCTAAAAAGTTTGCAATCCAATGGAGAATGGCGAAGCGAATAAGGTATGCTTAAAATAGGTATATCAGCTCTAAAGCATTTGCCTTATTTTTCGTCGGAGCAATTCAACAACCTTCAATATTTACGACTGGAAGCGAACTCGAAAAGTGGTTGGCTTGAAAGTGTGTCGTGTGCGGTATATACAAGGTTGTAAGGTAAAGCGACGAATTCCCTCATTGGGACGGAATGAAAGAGCTAGATACCGAGAGGGAAGAGGAAAATAAAAAATTGCCAAGTTGGCCACAGCTTTTGATCAGAGCTCCTGATAGAGAAAGACGCGGATGAGAATCCGAGACAGGAAGTTCCTTCCTCGACGAGGGGATTTCTTCTCGTCTCAGTTCGTTTGCCTCGTTCTCATAGGATGACGGTGGATTCTCTAAGCAGCTGGCTGCCTCGGAACGAGAACACGAACCAACGTTGAAGACGTCGATGGGGCTCACGGATTTACCTTCAGCAGCGAGCTTCCCTTTTTCTTTTCACCTTCCTTTTCCTTCGTGCCCCTTGTCCCGCTTCAACTCCTGTCTCAACCTCGTCAATTCCGCGCTACCACTCCACACCAGTAACGAAGTACTTAAAACTTTTTATCGTGTCTTCATTGCAAGCAGCCAGGAGCCATGCGATTCTCAACTACGAGAATCTCAGCTCCGCGTCGAGGATGAGAACGCACCAAGGCAAACGCTCATCCTCAATGTTTCCTCTGTCATACTACCTCTAGCCGCGTTCATAGCACGCTATGTTCGGCTTCCAGCAAAAAATAAATCAAGGGAAATAAGTAGTCGCCGTTAAAAAGATACTCGCGAATCGAATGGTTTATACGGTCGACCTGCTGCCTCTCAGAATGTTGTTAATAAAAAAAAGTCGTGAGACTACGTCCGTGGACGACCTTTTGCTGACATCGCGAGTTATTCTGGTTATAAATGACTAATTAGAATTTTCTAGTAGTACATCACAATAATTAGGAAAAAAACGTTGATAGAAAAATTGACAATGATTTTCCTAAAAATGGCAAAACGGAATATAAAAAATTGCATTATTTAACTATCGTAATACTTGCTGAACGAAAATTTCATCGGTATTTCATTCGTTTCGATCAAATTATCAAACTGACGCCTCAAAGAAATTTCCTCCCGTAAAAACCGAGGAAATTGTGTCAGTGTGTTTTCTGTCGCGATAAATAAATACAGCGCTTGGATGAAGGGAAAGCAGGAGGAGCAGTGAAAAATACGTGCCGATTGCAGTGTAACAGACGACCGTCGTTGCGCAGAGGGAGTTGCAAAGTAATTTAGTATCTTGAGAGCGTTTGTTTTGCTTTCATCAGTATCGATCTTGGTCGAAGCTTTCAACCTGTCCCGTGTTGCTTTTCATTTCTCTCTTGAGAAATCCTGAGCAACCGGACTCAATGCTGAATGGCGGGTAACCGAGGTAGTTTGCTTTTAATCCCTAAGTGATTTACACTGCTTCGCGACTCCACAGTCAGTCGGTTGTAGCCCTGCTGCTATATGGGTACGGAATTGTTGCAGTAGGAAAACCCACAGTTCTGAACTTCAGAACATTCCGATGTCAAGCGATATAACCAACTTCTTCTTTGTAATGTTTAACCCTTAGTGGCCACACGGGGTAACTAGTTACCCCAGACTCAGAAAACGTGAAATTTGAGGTCAAAAACCTTTGAAATAAAGAGATGTGACTCCGTTACATAAGAAGCCGAAAAAACGCGTGGTGGCGTTTTGAACGTTCGTTTTCTCGGCGTGGGTAACTATAGTTACCCCAGTGTGGCCGCAACCGTCGCTTTTGGCACAGATATTTTCTTTTTCAATATACTTTTTTAAAGATCGGTGCATACTGTAATTTTCTTATATTCGTAGTATGCGTGGTGCATACAATCTTGACATTTTGGCACTTAACATTGAGAAATGGCGGCGTAATGAATTTTCTTCTGAAGAAATCCATGTTTCCTTCATTTTTACAAGTTTTTACTAGTGTTAAGAACATGTAGCCGCTACGTGGCCTAGCTGAGGTGTGGCGGCTAAGGGTTAATTGAATTTCCTGCATTGTTGAACGTGAAGGTCTATATTGGGTTGCCGATGGACAATCTACCATCAAACGAGAGTTTTCAAAATATTCTTGGTCGTTGGCGATTTCTCTTTTGTCTTCCACATTGCTGTAGCGTCTTCGGACTGCCCGCAGTCGTCCATTATCTCCAGAGCTCACTTTCCGTGGTTCTTCATCTTTCAAATAAGAATACTTGCAACCGGTTATTGTGCTTTCATAAGGTGGGCGTTAGGGACAAGGACTGGCACGCGTTTGTTTCCATAACGAATTATAATCTGCTTACCGCGCGTTTGTCGACGCGCCCGGATCGCGATAGACTACTAGCCAGCAGCAGCAATTGTGGTTGAGCGATTGTTCCATCGCTGGCTTTCCTCGATGTGAGCTTACCGCAACACTATCGAATAAACTCGGACACGAAATTGCATGACGATTCATGGTAAATGTATAAAAGTATTAAAGAAATGGGGATACTGCCAGAGTTGTGAATGGATTGCTGGTTTTGTTTTTATTCCATTTTTTTTCATCGTATTTATTAATTATCTTCGGGTTATCTTCGCTCCTAGGAAATCGAAACACGAGGATCGTGGTTTCGGAACTCAATTAAAAACACCGATAACGAGAAATTCTACAACGGCATAGATTAAATCTTTTATTAAATGAATCGATTGAATCATTGGATTAACCCGTAAGTTCTATATTCGATTAATAATTCATTCAGAGGGATAAAAATCGCTGCTCCAGTTCCAATAGAGCAATCATCGTCCTTATAATCTTTCATCACGACGGATCGGGATATTCCTTTTCTCTTGCGACTTTTTTTCCCCGCAATCTCAATCAACTTGCCTCTTAATAATGAAATAATGTGAAGAATAATGACTTTAAGCTCATGCTATCCTAGTACCGAAACATTCAAAAGACCCAGGCTGGAAGGACGACGATTCAGAGAAACGTTTGCACTTTCTGAACATTGCAGGATGGTTCTTGCATGCAATTTGATGTCTGGACAGGAAATCAATATTCAAAATAGAAAACATCTCATTCTATCAAAGTCCTGCAAATATGTAATTGGAATATTTTTTTTTTTTTTTTTGAAAATGAACTTATGATCATAGATTCTGTCTGATAGTAGCCAAACACAAGTGCACGGCTGCATACGAGTACGTAAGAAGTTGAAGGGCTAGCTGTGAAGTATCTGCGACGTAAAGGTTGAAGGAACGTCTTGCCATTCGTCACGAAAGGCACGTCATAAACTTTGTCCGGGATCAGGAAAGAAGGAGAAACAGGAAAAAGGAATTAAGAAGAAGGGGACAAGAGAGAATGAGAGAAAGAGAGTCCGAATCGCGGCTCACACATTTTGCACGCGCACGAGTCTTCACCGAGACAGCAACCCGGCGGTAAACCAATAAATTACCGTTTCTGCAGTCATATAAATTATGCACCGAGGCTGTAACTCGCGCAATGCACACCCGTGACTAAGTTTCAAATAAAGGATACGACTGGCAAGCTTATTTATAAGTGACATTTATCATTCCTCGGTAGGTTTATAGGCTTCGACTGCGGGAACGAATCAATTCAGAGGCTAGAGAATAAGATACGAAAGGAGGCACGAACCAACGAGGAGGATTGATCTTTTTCCTGCTTTTAATCCTACTCGTACGTCTTTACTCAAGCAGACCAATAATCTTCGTCTTTTGTTATTTCGACCCTTCCGTAAATTTCTTAACGATTTGCGTCAATGGGATAATCTTTGGATTCCGTTGATACCTGTGTTTCTAATAATTACTCTCGTATTTCATGGATATGTTGATTCGAATTATGAATCATTTCTATCAAACCGCCAAATTGCCTTCCGGTATCTTCGGAATTGCTTTCCTTGAATGAAAATTCAATTCACCACCCATTCCATTCATAATTACTTCCGGCACTTTTTACGATATTTTGTCGCGAAGATTGTCTAACTAATAAGAAGAGTCCTAAGCAGATTTGTATAATCCGACAGGTGGTTTCGTTGATATATCTTTGAGTTCGTTTGTGAGTTGGATTTTAACAAGTTTTACGAATTTGCGAGGCAATAAATTTTTAACGATAACACGTTTCGCCGATTGTTTGCCCCATTCCACCAGCGACCGGTGAATTTCCCACTATTCTGCTGTACAAAAGTTTCCGCACACATTCCACGCGCATTAATGTGTACAAAAGGGAGCTGAACGTATTCCTTGGGTCTGGATGGGTTCTGCCGAGGGTCAAGCATTTCGCGAGATAGTTTTGGTCGTAAATGCGATTTTCATTCCGGAGTTGGTGATTATTTCATCGTCCGTATAACCATGTCGAGTGAGCTTTTCACAAAACGTGTCGTGTACAAAACAAAAGAAATTCCGTGAATTCCAGACAATTGTGTACTAATCGCTTTCGCGACGCTTCCGACTTTTCTTCTACCGTTTTGTTCCCAGCGGTCCAATTTCATTTTCCTCCTGGCCATTCTTTTTTAATCTTACTTTCTCGACTACTTTTTCGTGCCGGCAGTTTCTTCATCTCCCCTTCCCTTTCCCAATCTCTTCTGCGCTCTTTCTCCAATCTCCTGTTAATTAAATTGAAAATTAAAACCTCTATGACTGTGTTTGCAACGACAAATTGGAGCTTCTTTTTTTTGTCTCACAGCGATTCGAGTGTTTGCATCGAGAATGCCTCGTCCCATATTAGGCGCGGACTAATTGTCTTCCAACACCCAAATATTCCAGTAATTCCCATAACTTGTTCCTGTTTTTTATCAGTCAGGTCACTCGAGTCGTTTCCAAGAGTTTTTCACTCAATGCCAATTTGGCAGTGACCATTTCTTCACTTCATTACGAACTCACGAAAATTGGACTGCACCGACGTCTTTTTTAAATGACAGCATTAAAAAAACGAGGTGGACTGTTTATTTGTTCAATTAATTCAAATAAATTTGATGTAAAGTTTGAGAAACTGTGTATTGACTCGATTCTAAGTCTTGTAACGAAGGTAACCGATAAGAGCGTTGGTTTGAATTGAGCAATATAACTCTGGATGTACTCGAATGATGAGTCTACAAAGTCGTGCAATCTCGCGGTCGGGGCTCGACTTCAGTTTGAAGAAATGTGGTGAAGGGTGGCAAAGGTAGACATACACCAAGTCCTAACACAAAATAACATCTTGCAACTCCGTAGCTTGTGGTTTCTATACACCACGTCACGAGCCTTGCCAGAAGCCAAAAGTTTTTGGTGAGGGTCAATTACTGAACGTCTCCGGAAGTGTGTCTTGGAGACATCTTGAGAGGACCTACCGCTTGCTTGTTGACTTTCTACCCGATACACATTGACAAACTCGTATTTTTTGAGAATGTGAATTTGATCACGGAGAAACCTCACACCGTATATTTACAAAAGTTTGTGTAGAATCTCCGCTTCCAGTTTTCCTACCATCGATCATAATGACTGACACATGTTTTCAAAATTCTTGAAGAATCAGCCAAATCAAAAACTCTCGACGCAACTGTTCGTCGAGAAAATTTCATCAGCAAGGAGACACATGCAAACGAAAGCCTCCCGATCATCATCAAATTTTCATTATCGTTCTTCCGACTAATTGGAAACTTTCGATGGTAACGGTCGATTTTTTAATATTCAGCATACTCGGGCAACGAAACCAAGCTTAAAGTCGATGAGACGGGGTTTAAATAGGCAGACAAAGATTTAGAAGAAAAATGAGAAGACTTTTGTAGATTCGAGCCCCAGCTGTATTAACCGTAGAACGGGAACACGGGGTTAAAAACGACCCCATGCGACTTTGGATCCTTTTTTTTTTTTACCGTTTTACTGTATTCTTTACTAACTTTTTGACAAAAAGCAAAATCGCCCCAGACTCACGTGATCCTGCATCAGAAAACGGAAAGAATGAACCAAAGTCGAACTTCTTTCGTAAAATTTTACCAGTGTTGTGAATTTTTCAAAATTGGGATCATTTACGATCCCAAATCACCGGGATAGGTTAAAAAAAATAAGGTTACCGTTCCAGGGTTAAGACGCGCATTAGTGGGCTAGGATTCAAGAAGGTTTCACGTATCTACCTACGAATAATCGTACGAATACACCCACGTATGTACATATGCGCATAGATAAACATACGAGGAAGCCGCGTGGCGAATATTCAACGTCGCTTCTACGTGAGCGGTGAACTAATGAAAGACTTTCATAATTAGAAGTTTCAGCTTAATTACCTGGCGAGTATTAACTAACAAGTCGGTTCGGCAAGCTGAGCTCTTGGTGTTCGCTCGAGCAACGTTCCGTTGTAGATGCCGATGGTGTTCCTCCTCATCCCTTTTACGGGAGATCGCGAGCAAAAGTTGTGGTGTTAGTTCAGCCCTTACGAAATCCGATCCGCATCAACCTTCGAAAACCTCATTATGCACTGCCACGCGTTTTTATGTGACAAAGGGCCAAAAATTATAATATCCGGTAGGAAATGGCGATCGCTGAAAAGCTTTCCAGAGGCTGGAATGGCACGCGAGAGGCCTCATTAGACGTGAAGCTTCAGTTCTGAACTTGAGTATAAATTAGATTCATCAGCCGATCATTGAGAGTTATGAACTTTTCGCAATACTGTTTGGAACTGAGAAAACCCTTTTATTTTCGTTTTGAGGTGATTCCGAATCTATCAAAAGAGTAAACTCTCAAATTGGAAGCGAAAATTGTTCGAGTTCCATTTTGCATGTGAATTCTAGAAAGAAGTTTGTGACTCACTCTCTGGCGTCATCGGGGCGTGTACATGTCCGGAATGGTATCGAGGAAACCGGTACATCAAAAGTATCCTTCTCGCCTGCGACTTATACCGGGCTCTCAGTCCCATGGGAACACCCAAATAAAGGTATCCACTTGGCATAGAAATCAAACTGGGTTCCCCCTGATCGAGCTACCCATCCAGCCCTTGAGTGTATGTGTTTCTTAGACGAACTCTTGTTTATTTCTTGCGAAAACTTGGCTCGAAGCATTGTTCGTGACAAGAGTACCTACGAGTATAGAATTTCTTCGTTTTGAGTCATTCTTTCCAGTACTTTTCGATGTACCGAGTACGGAAATTCGATAAGCATCGCGGCAAGTTGAAACAAACAACACGTGCTGTTATCGATGTTGGAAGCTCGCACGGTCTTTTAGTCGAGAATGTCTGAAAGTTGAACATTTCATTATTATCTTTATTCCAACATAGCCTACTTGTCTACTTGTCCCTTCGTATCCTCGTGGATGACCCAACGCTGCATATTATGGCATTCCGTTTCGCACACAAGCCTGCCCCCATACCATTTGGTCAATAATTTGAGTACGTACGTATGCTAGATGCAAGAAAATGATAAAACGTCTAACAAGTCCCTTTATGCCGGCGAGCGCTTCCTCGTTGGACCCGAAGAAGAGTTAGATGGAAGTCAAAGGAGAAAAGAGTCTGAAGATGATGAACATATATAGTTGGGGGTACTCCGAATCAGCCGCAGGGTCCGTTGGTCAGCGTACCTCAGCGTACACATTTCGTTTGGTTCGCATAGCGAAGAATATAGAATACATACTGCGTGGAAATACACACAGAGCCTTGCGGATAGCCGACCGCTTGGTTTCCCTCGACCAGCTCGTTCCATCCTTATTTCTTGACGGTGGGCATATTTATGTTCAACAATTTGCTTCGTCGAAGCAAGCTACGAGCTCGAGTTAATCGAGCTGGGGGTGGAAATGGCAATATATAGTGAAAGAGGAAGACTCCGAATGCAGAATCGGTAATGCGAAACATGATTATTCGCCCAGAGAGATAATGCGCGCAATAACAATCGCATTAGCTGTCCAAGACGCGAGACCACTTCGCTGCGGTCCGGAATCCGGTCTTATATGATTCGTTGCTGCCTTTCTTCCCGTGCGTGGGTCCGAATCTTCTCTCTTCATTTTATCTCGCTCACCTTCGATGTTTATTGCTTGTATATATACGATCGGCGTTTAAATGTTTTCTCTTATTCGAATCTCATCTTTGCCACATTGTGATTACGTATAATTGCTTTCCGAGCATGTGAGCCATTTTATTTTATTTTTCAAGTAATCTGTAACATTGCATCCAATATCGCCAAGTCGAGTGGGCAGAACTATAAATTTTTAAACGTATAATGGTACTTCAGGGGAAAACAAATGGACTGTTTTTATTGAAACTCTAGTGAATGAAATTCCAGTTATTCAACAACCGGTAGTCCTTCTCGATGTTATTGTTTGTTTTCATCTTGTTGGCTCGAGTTCAATGTTGACTTAATTAAACGTTATGTGGTACTAACGTTCACAAGAATCAGCTGCTTCGCATGTTTCATAGCCGCATACTATTTCTTATGGAGTGCTCAACTCTCCCAATTACGTGCTGATTAGAACGTCAAACTCGTTTGGCCAAGTTTACCTTTGAAATTAACCAGTGCTACTAAAAGGGCGTGATGGGTATAACTTGTACATTTATCTTATTCTGCATGCAATAGTGCCGAGGCGTATTAGCTAACGATACGTTGGCTAATTTTTTTACGGGATTCCAGTCTCCTGTTGGGTTATTTGTCTCAGTTTACAATTAGCATCTGGTAATTGTATTTTAATAAGACTATTTTCTATCCCTGCGTGATTATCCGAATAGGCTGCGAGAATATTCATTCACGCGTCTCACTTTATGGTTTGTTCATTTAGATGCTTGCATGAAGGGAAATGCTTGCATTCTCATAAACGCCCTCTGCATACTTTCATTGAATTTTTCATAAAGAATCATCTATTTTAAATCGTTATTCTTCTTCCCGAGTATTTATCTTCATCAGTTTATATAATACTTGACTTCCTACGCAGAGCTTGCCCCTGTGGAATATAAATAGCAGATATGCCTGTGTATTAAGGGACTACGAGCGTGTGAGAAAAAAAAACATTCTGTGATTCCTCGGTCGTGCCCGCTGCAGAGAAAAACGATTTCTGCCTACGGAACGAGCTTGATTACCTCAAACGAGTCTCGATAATTCACTCACTCTCGCGCTTACGGATGGCACATTGATTGTATACTCATTTATGCTCGCGCGAATTGCGTCGAGCAAAAAAATTTCAAGAATTCTTTCAGTATTTTATGACTAGTCAACTTGACTGCCACATCTGCTATCCAGCCACTAGGACATCTCATAATTACACCAGAGTGGTATTAATTAGTGATGGATGATTGACGAGTCAAGTGCTTTTCGTGTCGAGCATAAATCGGCTCGGAACGAGGTAGCGTTTATCGCATGTTTATAGCGTAATATCGAAGCTCCTTTTTTGCTCTCAGTCGAACTCATAATTCGTGAGCAATGACAGGGACACTGGACCCTGTCACTCCCCCGTTGTATTATTCTTCTTCTGTTCATTTTTCCAATCCTCATTTATCATTTTTTTATGTTTGCACAGTTTTGATGAGTGCAGTGACGTGATCGATGTGTATAGTGGCAAATATTTTAAACATCATTACCCGTTTGTCCTGAGGAAGCGACAATGGAACATGGAGCAGGAAGGTATTACAAAGAGCCATCAGCACATTTCTAAATTTAATAGGATGGACATGGATGAATTTAACCACAAACCATGTCGATAATTTAATGCGATACGTTGGACATGACGTCGCGATCGTACTCAACAAATGTCGAACGAAAGGGCCCACTTGGATACATCCCCCATTTGACTTGGCTGAACCAATCGTGTCTCTTCGTTTCACCCGCATACCTGTTCGCTTTCTCGTCATCAACCGCATTCTGCCGGCCACCGCCACTCACTGTTTAAGCAAGATTGACGATTTATCCCATTAAAATCATCAGGCACTAGATACATATCCAGAAGTCGGATTATTATTTTATAGGCCGCGATGACTGTCAGTTTCATGATAAAGAGAATGTCATCACTGTTGTCCGCAATAAATTGGTGAGCAAACAACAATCGTCTAACATGTCTGCACTGTACGCGAATTGAATAATAGCTCATTCTATTTTCCATGTACAATTACAACCAAGCTACGATGTAAGGACCAGTTAATCAAAACAACGAGGCAGATCCACGCGATGCTTAAAAGCAACGGAACAGCTTTATCGGTGACAGAATGCAAACATCGTGTCGACGTCGGTTCACTCGTAATCTCAAGATCTAAATGTGCGAGTAACAGGGGCATACGGAGTCGATGAACCCATCAAGTCTGCGCTAGAATGAAGTGCTAAAGTGCTGGGCTCGTCATACAAGCATTCTTCGACATAGTAACGTCGGGGAATCATGTTGGTGAGAACATTTCGAAGAGATATCAGATTAGCCACTCGTAATTGATAAATGTCGAAGGTAATTTGGAGCAAAAGTGATGAGCGGGATGCAATTAGCATCGGGAAGTGTCGAAGCGTTGGTTGTCATCGCTGACGTTAAATCGCGGCGTTTACGATCTAGAGACGAAGAAAAGTTTAAAAGTCGATTTTGCCTACGTCAATAGAAGCAGAAGTACACGGTTATAACGATCAAACGATAGGAAGCATACCACTATAACACGTCAACGTAGATCCTCGTTATCCAGTGATAATGGCACCTAACCCGTTGACAGAAACACCGGCAGGACACTTGGAGAAACAGTGCATGCAACGCGCGTCAGCACGATCTCGGCCGTCATAACCACTATATATTCGTGTGGATGAATCTCACGTCCCGTGTTGCACTGTCTCTGCTTTAGCAAGAGCAGCACCCACACGTGCAACGAGATCTTCTGAACGAGCGTCCCCGCGATCGTATCTGCAGCGGAAACTCCCTCTTGAATATACATCTACCAACAGGTTAGCCAGTGAGCAAGAGAGTGAACATCGGGCTAGCTTCCATGATATGAACGGCTGATCTGGGCTCGCTCACCCTCGCTCCTCCACTGGGCCCGTACTCGCTCGGGCCTCTCGCGTTATCGTTGACTATCAGTGAGTGCGTCCATCACGCTCAAACCACGCAGCAACTGGTTTTTCTGCTGCGGAGATGTCCAAATGGCTCCCGGCGAACCAGAGATCGAGCACACAGCGCAAAGTCTCTAAACAACGTAGCGTAACGTCTCGTATGTATAGAGCCAATCCTCTCGGTCGCTATACATACACCAAGACATCAACTAGTGGGATGGGCAACTCCTTTGCCCCAGCAAGCACTTCCTACGTCCTTGGTGGCGCGGTGATGCTTCGGGGCCCCCCGAGCGTTATTTTCTTCCTTTCCAGGAAGCGATTTGCTCGATCTTCGTGGGAATTTCGCCACGGCCAGGCGAGCGATCGGCTAGCCAACTTTCCGTTTGTTCCCTATTCACCTTCAATGTTCTATGCTCGGCTTCGCTCTCGCTAAACACGGAATTGCTGTAACGATTTAACGCCGTACCTATGCTATTGCAACCTTGGTTTATGCGTGTGCCTACTATCAAGAAACTCTTCTAAATTTTGCTCCTTCGGCTTTGACACGAACGCTCGCTCTGCGATCGAACAGGATATTTTTATTTCATTCTTTCCCTTCACTAGCTGAGAAAATATTCCTCTGGACCCAACGATTCGCCAATTTTTCCAACAGACCTAGTGATTCCTCAAATTCCAAATCGCTCAAGCTTTGATGGTTTCTCTGAGTCCACAATCCATCAAAGCTGTCATCGCTGCAACAATTCCCGCTCATTCAACAATTATTCGCTGCACATCTCTATTTTGGATAATGAAGCCAATTTATGATACGAAACTTCCTCCTGAGCGATCAACGCGTAAACGCTGTTCTTTGCATAACTTAACCCACACCGAGTTGGCTTTCAAAAATGGCAACCTCATGGACGTGGATAACTATGTATATGTCTGAATAAGGAGGATCAACATTTTATCAGCTGACAACACGGTCCTATATATTTTTTGCTCAGGTGCACTAAACGTATACGACTACAGTCTCGGGTGCAGAAACCTTTCCTCGAGTTAGCATAATTCGTTGGGTAAATTTACGGGGCCGAGGGAAGCATGTGCCTAGGTACATAGAAACTTCAAACGATCATAACTTGGAGCACTGTTAATACGCTGAGCGAGCGACCTGCGAGAACGGTATAGACACTACCGACTCTACGATATAAGCGGACCCCTGAATACGTGCTGAAATTGAGTTTGGGTATAAGGAATCTTGGAACGCGAGAGAATCTAGGCTATGCTGGGCTTGCGTCTCAAGACCTGTCGGATCCTGCTGGTGTTACGTACAGTCCTATATAAGCATTTTGAATTGTTGTTCCGTGCTACTCGTGCGTTGTTCCGAACAGGCCTCAATTCTAATTCCAAAGACTTCCAATGTCCACCCTTACATTTTGTACTCCGTTATATTTCTGTTTCAATCCTTTGGGTTTGATTTTTTTGGCCAATCTGCAGGTTTCGGAGCTGTCGGGATTTCGGGGACGGCTTACAGAAACCTTCCTCAGTTCTATGGCGTCTGGGATGTAGAAACGATTACTCGGGGTCTGACTTGATCGGAAAAGTTTGAAATCAAGTTCAATCATCACGCGATCCTTATTTTATTTCCTCCCAAGTAATTCTATTGTTTTAAGCAGTCGATGTTCCAAACTTTGGCAAGCATCGTTTTCCCTGAATACGAGGCTTTCTGTTGACGTGAGGCTCAGATAAAAAAAAAACAAAGTTTGGTCAAGCATTTGTTTCATTCAAGGCGAAAAAATATTCCTTCAATTCCAGCTCGAGGTAATAAACCAAGAACTTTGACCCTAAACGCTCTCTGTTTTATAAGGGACATGGTAGGTAAGAAAGTCTCGAGCTGCTTGTGGCTTCTTGCTATGCGGAATAACTTTGGTCCGTTTAACGATATCACGAAACGAGTTTTGCTCGTAAAACAGAAAAGTACAAAAGCAGCGAAAAGGTATAACGAGAAACAACAAAGGCGAAATTTCTGTACACTCATCTAGAGCAAGATCTGAAGCCCCACGGGAAATCAAAACCGATGCTGGTGGTAGCTTCTGGAAGATATTGTTTTCCGAGCTCTAATAAAAACTTGAGACACTAATTGTTAACCTCCTGGGCCGAGCAGAGTTGTGAAAATGCTTGCCTTCTCAACTTATTGCAACTCCATTGTCACAAGAGTAGTAAACTCGCGATGTATCGATCCGGTCAGCTCTGCTCTTCCCGGAACAATAATACTTTGCGAAGGTCTTGAACTCGGTAGGTTTTTTCTTCTCTCCATTTTAATAAGCTCCGTGACTTTAATCGAAAGTCCTGAACATAATTTTTATATTAGTATTGCGCAAATGCCCGTATCCATGCCCCAATTTCTGAGAAACGAAGGACGGATATCATCCCTAATTGGAAAATCTCATAAATCGACTTGAGCTAACCTTGGAAGTCAGCAAATTAGAATTGACTCGCATTGATTCAGGACCATTTTCATTTCCTACAATTATAACTCAAAGATCTGCAGCTCTCTGTCGTGATTTGCTTCTTGAGCTCTCAGGTGTGGGTGTGTTCTAATAGTTACAAGGGCAAAGTTCGAGAATGAGTTTGAACATGACATATCATCATATCTGTATTGGACTGTGATTTATACTCCATCTTCAGGGAACATGTGCTTCGGTGCTTCATGTGCTTCAAAGAGACGAACCGAATAACTACCTACAGTTTCAATAGCATGGAAATTTCTCAGCAAATTATGGAAGTCAGTTGGACATGAGTTAGCACGTTTTCCTCTTGATGATGATGAGAAGGAAGATACGACAGAACGTTACTGGGTTCCATTGATTTTCTGAGCTTGACAGCTAATCTCTGCAGTAGCAACGAATTTCGTTGCCATTCAATAAAGGAAAAGAAATCATATGCAATACATGAATGATTTACACCCGCAAATGGCTTTGAATTAGAGGTATTCAGTTTTAAATTGGAATATGTTACATTTTGAAATTTGCATCAATGAGATGTGTCTTCATCTCGGTGCGGTAAAAGGGGGTGAAATAAGCTTACTGAGGCTAGGCCCAGTAAAAGCGTATTTACGACGGTAATGCCACAGAAATTATAGAGAACAAGAAGAGGAAGGAATGGAAGGAGCGAAAGAGTGAGAGGCAGAAGGCAGTACCCTGTTTACCCTCCATGATCCAACGTAATTACCCTACCCAAGAGAGTCACGTAATTCTGCAAAAGCCCCACCGCGCTTGTACCATACCGAGGTCGCTTCTCAAGAGCTTCAGTGGCTGGAAATCCGCCTGACCTGCACTAATAGCGTTCCCTAGCGCTCCACCCGCACTATTACGCATGCATACACCGGCCCTCGGTTTTCTTGAATAGCCAGGATGCTGATGGAATCCGGAAATGGAAGAGGACGCTTTGATGAATATCGATGCTTAATTATTCGGCAAGATCTCATCAGTTGTTTATATTTTCCACGATTATGTCGAACCAATCAGCTTTATATATGTCCAACGTATAAATATTGTAAATAGAGTAACCCAATAATCAATAAATAATCGAAGAGAAAAAACTCACTCCGTTGTCTCTGAATTCATTTGTTTTCCTCCAATTCGCATCCTCAGCATTTCAGCTGTGTGGTGGGTTAGACTAAAACACTTCTAGCGTTGGTGGAAGTTTATCGAGATTCGGTGGTTGGATGGCATCACACTGATCTAGGATAACTGTGAACTGGCGCATGTAGCAAGATTACGTTCCTGCAACATTGCGAAGAATGCACACGGAAAATGGCACAGTCAAGGCGCAAACTCGTAAAAAACAACGAGGTGAGGCTAACCCAAGCCCGTATCGGAACGCGTGTTTTTTTTTCTCGATTCATCTAGGAAACACCGTTCCATTTCATTTTGTCGTGTGGCCCAGTCTTCGCCAGGAATCTCATATCCTCTCCAGCTTTCCAATAACGGTTCACCAAACTTGCCCGTATTCCCCGATGACACCTTTATCTTCTCGACATCCCTCACTCCGTAGGACAACCACTGTTACTTTATATGAAATATTGAGCCTCGGATATTAAGTTCTCCTTTGTCTAACGATGGAAAATGACATAAGGACCATTATATTCAATTATGGCGACCCCTGCATCGCCTGGATCGAATTAATCAGGTTGTCAGAATAAGATTCTTTCGAATGAATGTCATCGCATAGCAATACCATTTTTGTTCATTTGGAATTAAGGCCAAGGTTACCATTAAGGAAAAATTGGTTTTTCCAACACAGGGATGTCTCACGAAGATTGATCGTGGAATAATTCTGCGACCGTGTTCTTTACTGCATGATTGTATGCTTAACATGACACGATTGGCTGAAATTTAATTTACAATAATTAATATTCTTCTTACGATTGTTTGAGTAATTCGAGGAGTTAAGAAAATTCTACTTGCAAACTTGGTCGACGATAAATTTAGTGAGCGAAAAATGTAATCCATTATAATTGATTGAGGGGGAAGATGATGGAACCGAGTGTCAGTAAAGCACAGGGGCGAGTGGTCAAGAATAAAAGATGGTAAAATGAGAAAGGCATGAGGAAAATAAGTCTAAAGGAGTGTGGGGGAAAAACGCACGTACGACAGATTCGTCGATCGTTCTGGACGACGATCCGCCTTTGACAAATGGTCAAGATCACCGACCCGGCTGAGCGTCGCTCGTGAAAGCTCACGTTTCGCCTTCCTTTTCTTTTTTACGCCTCGTGGTTGGCTCTTCTCAACCGTACAATGAACTGACTTCGTGGAAGCGCGTTGTGAATTATGAGCACGAGTTCGTGCGCCATGGACACGTCAAGAAATAATCTTCTAATAAGACGCCCTGATCTCATCACACCCGCCTCACTTTTTTCTCTCCCTCTTTCTTTCTCACTCTCGTCATCAACCCCGTGCTTCCATCCCTAGCAGGAACCGTTGCTCTGTATCTTGGACCTCAGCAAAGATTGCTATACCGAGTCCGTAGGTATGTGACAGAAAAATTGCCACCACCAGCCGGTGCGACGTTTTGACCCTGGACCATAATCGATCTAGAAAAAACTTTCATAATTTCTTCAACGACCGGAACATTTAATTTGCGCTCCCATTGTGACGGCCCATCTTCATCAATCCTCCTCATGACATCGATAGGATACAGTTTAAAATGTCATCATTTCACTCTTTGTTTTTTTCGTGGGAGTTGTCAATGATTTGTGATCATTGACAAGGTTGAGGGTCATTGTAGTGCCGATCGAAATCTTTATCATGTGAAGTGAAAATAATTGTTTCGTTATTATTATTGAATTATCGAGCATTCTACAGAACTGGAGGGTACGACTGTAGTGCAACACAAGGATTTTTAGATTGTTTCTAAAGTAACTCACGACGCCGGTGAATCTCCTGAATTAATTCGGCTCAATCTCCTTTTTTCATTGCCCAGCATCCCGGACGTGTTCTTTACTCTCTCCATCCAATTTTTGCTTTTCATTCTCTACAAGGCTCATAGCTATTCATCTTTCATGTTCTTCCGTAATCTTCTCCGTGATGGGCAAGGATTCGAGGTCGAATGAGAACGACCCCAGAACGTTCTTGGCTTGATACAATGACTTTGTGGACTGCCGCATCTTCCGTTGTCGTTGGGAGTTGTTTCTTAGGGTCCGTTAACCTTCTTCTCTAGCTTCAGCCTTTTCTGAGCCTGCGAATTCAAGAAAGTTATCGTATCTCTGTAGTATGCCGACCTAGACTACATCTACGTACCACCGGAACACGTATCTGATATTTTGCCTCCAACGCGTCCACCCTTGAGTAATCGTCCGAATTGCTGGCTCTCTTCCTTCGTCTTTGCACCGAGAAGGAAGTAATACTTTGTGGGAATCTGCCCGATGCTGGTTTTACCGAAAAAGTCGTAGGGGTCGTTAACTCTTTACTGCGATAGAAATACAAAACGGGAAGTGTTCGAATCCTCCAAGGCGTAGAAGGGAATCTCAACAGCTTTGAGGAAGTTGTAGCCTAAATATCCTAAATATAGTTTACCCTGGAACGGTAACCTGGGGTCAAAAACGACCCCAGCCGGATTGAAATCCCGCGACCTTTTTTTCTATTTTTTAAAATCAAGCTAAATTGTTCTAGGCTCACGTGATCCTGCATTAAAAAACGAAAAGAAGTTGCTCAAGTTGAACCCTCTTCATAATATTTTACCGGAGACATGATTTTTTCAAAATTTATGACCCCAGATTGAGGGAAAAGGTGAAAAAAAAATAAGGTTACCGTTCTAGGGTTAATGTTAATTTTAACATTAAACGTTACCATGCAAATTAACTTGTAACATAATTGATTGGACCATCGATCTCGTCAATGTCGCAAAATTCCAATAATTTGGATATGAACTTTGTCAAATTAGGCACAGCTCCTAATTCTTATAAAAATCTTAAATTTTCAATATCACCCGATCGACTGAACGGATTCTCTCCAACCGAGAGAAATTTTTCCCTGAACCCGTTTCTCCGTGAGGACGATTGGAAACTTTTTTAAAAATACTTAGCGTCGAGCCGCTGCCGTGCCTCTTGATCATGGTAGTTGCAAGTTTCATAGACGGGCGAGTCTACAAGTTCAAGAAAGATAAAACCCCGAGTGTATGTTGAAATATCTCCAAATATGATGCGGTTCGAGCTGGCAGGAAAACTATCACAGAGAGTGTTGTCTCCGGCGTACCAGCAAAAATCTCAGGGTAGTCAGTTGTAATAACGAGTCTCTGCATGGCTCTCGTTTATAAATCCGGACTAAATAACGTCGTATGTGTGTATATATATTTATATAAATGCGGAACGATCCCTGATGGGTTTTTCATCTCTTTCACTTGCACTGGCGGGTCTCAAACCTCGAAGCTCGTTGGAACGAGGTAAACAGTAAAAATATAAGCAATA
The DNA here is from genome assembly GCA_037952995.1 of Hyposoter didymator. Lineage (NCBI taxonomy): Eukaryota > Metazoa > Arthropoda > Insecta > Hymenoptera > Ichneumonidae > Hyposoter > Hyposoter didymator. The sequence continues at coordinate 21,092,463 of JBAJMU010000001.1, read as the reverse complement.
CTACAGAGCAAAGGAGAGCGAGCGAATAAACGAAGAGTTTGTTCCCCTCGTGGTCTTGTTGCTTTATGTGTCACTATAGCACGCTTGGAGAAAGAGCGAGAGCAGTCGTAAAAAGAAACAAGTTGTCGTTGCTGCTGTTGAATCGCGGGCACGTCGCCGGCAAGAAGGCAGAAGCCTATACCACGTCCTTAATGTCGGCTTTATGGTCTCAACAACGATAAGAACCTTTGCTCTCTCTCGCTCTTCGCGACGCCGCATTTAGCCCCCCCCCCTTCCCCTGTCCTTCTTTCTCCCTTTTTCTCCTTGCTTCAGTCTTCAGCTTCTGTCTCCCTTTGACTATGGCTACTTGAATAAGAGAGACCGGTAGCAACTATTTCCGATAATAAGGTAGATGATCTCGCGCATGTTAAACGTACAACAAAAATTCAACTTTACGCTTCTCTGTGCCAATATACACAGTTGTTAGACAATTTTATGAAATACATTCAGTGCTCTCTTATTGATCTTCATATATTTATGAATATACTCTAATAGTAATATGTGTACTATATACATATATTGCATATACTATATTATTATTAAAAAATGTTTAATCTTATATAATATATAGATATGAAATATAGAAAATTTAGGAAAAAAAATATAGAAAAATAGAGAAAAATAGCATACCATTGCATTGAGTGCTCTTTTATTGATCTTCATATATGAATTTACTCTAATAGTAGTACGTATACTATATACATAATATATACATATGTTGCATATATTATATTATGATCAAAAAATTTATAATCTTATATAATATGTATAGATAAAATATAGAAAGTTTAGAAAAAAAAAAATATGGAAAATTTACAAAAAAAAAAAAAAAAT
>JBAJMU010000001.1:21002081-21091555 GCA_037952995.1 Hyposoter didymator | reverse complement strand
CACACACACACACACACACACATACACACACACATCCGGACATTTTTTGTAGATATGATTTTTCGACGTTTTGGGACATTTTAAGCACATTGACATTGAAAACTGGAAAAAAAAAAATTTCACCGTCACATAGCTTCCTCTATGAGGAAGCAAAAATATGGAAAATTTACAAAAAAGAAAAAAAATAGAAAAATAGAGAAAATATAGAAAAAAAATAGCATACCATAGTAGGGACTTAGCTTCTATTGATCTTCACATTATGAACATACTATAGTAGTAGTATATTTACTGTATATATAATATTCACATATATTATATATATTATATTATTATTAAATAATATATAACATAATATAATGTATATAATTATAATATACTATATAGAATACTATGGTAGGAACTTAGGTGATTGTTTCAATGCACACTCATGCATTAAAATGCCAAGCCTTGTTATTTTGTGCAGAAGCAAGATTCTTAAAGTAGTAACTTTTGACGAAGGTTTCGTAATGAAAAAAATAGTTTTCCATGGACATGATCGTACAAACGTTTCATTATTTCTTCCTTGATAGCACCGTGTGATCATTTGAGAATTCAGTAGCCGGAGCAATACACTTACGTCATGTCGTATTATACTCACTTAGCAAGGCTTCGATATGTTGTAAATCGCAATTACGAATGCGATAATAATCATTTGGCGAGTTGCGTTCAAGTTGGTGTAGGCCACGAGGAAGATTCCAATCTCGTGTGTCCATGTTAAGCGACGAACGCGGGGTCTTAAAACCGTTGGTGCGAGCTCCGACGGTGAGCCTTATAAATAAAACGAGGATCCTCGAGGTATTGGAAAAAGGAGATAAGAAATAAAAACACGGACACATGCTCGATAAGTTGCGAGACACGATCCTTCGAGAATAGTTCGTTAGAAAATGAGTTTATTTCTCCGTACCAGATGATCTATGTACAGCGTTACGGTACCGACGAGTACGATGTTCGGCACTAGAGCAATAGAACTCGGAGTATAAAAAAGAAATACAGTTTGATTGAAATGTAAAAAAAAAAGATTGGTGATGGGAGATGATTTGCGGGATAGCTAAAAATCGTTGAGCACAGGCGCTTACCGGATCTACTGATAACTCATCCGCAAAAATTACAAAAATTTACCTCGTTCCTTCGCTTTTAATCCTTTCGAAGATTTCAATTATGATTAAAAAAAAAAGGTATGAATACTATATAAAAGAGAGTATGATGATTGATCGTTGGATATGGGAAACGGACGACGGTGGATGTTTTTATCGAATTGGTATTGCACACTATGCGAGTTCCGCATGGACGTTTCCTCACAATATTTCATCGATCTTTCCTCGACTATCGAAAGTATTAATAATAGTAATATCGTGACTAACAATAATATTTATAATAATATCGATAAAAATAATAGTACATATATTTTTAAATCCAGGATTTAATCGCACGACATGATAATACGATCGGTGTTGATTGTCTTCGTTAGAATGAACGTAAATGAAAAATAAATAAGCGATGCTTCGAGTGGGGTTATAAAAGCTCACTTATCGGGTAAGCTCTGTACTCGACAGCTCTGACTTGGCACACAGATATTAAAAAAAACTGCGGATCAAGTCGTAAGATGGCCACTGCTTTCGAATTATATTTTCTTCCGAAGATCGTTGTCGCGCACAAATGCAAAAGATAAACTGTTGGAAAAGTGGACGAAGAAGGGCGAGGACAAAAAGGGTCGGAAGGTTGAAGGCGGAGGGGATAAAAATGTAACGATGATAACAAAGGGATAAAAATGCAAGAGATAAAACGCTGCAATGAGTAGGAGGATGTTATAGGCGCGACAGTTGAAACATAAATGCGTAGCATGTTGCAACGATGAAAATGATAAAACAGTGGTTAAATAGTGTACAGAGCAGACCCGAACTCGTGACGCTTGCAGGCCCGCACCTCGGACTCGAGGACAAGCGCGACGTTGACGTTATATTCTCTTAATGCACGCACCGTCCACTCTTTATAAAAAAGAAAATAAAAAAAGGAAATAAAAGCGGGCACGTAGTATGAGGTATAAAAGTGTAAAGCTCGTTAACGAGGAAAAAGTGGGTGGACCTGCGCGTGCAGATGAGTTTCCGAGCCACGACGTTTCATTTGTACGTGGAAAAAAAATGAAAAATAAATAAATTGCAGCTTGAAAATTATGATGGCTGTGAACTTTTTTGTTATTATTTCTTTTTCCTACTAATTTTTTCGAAACGGTCGTCCTCGAGTCCAATATCGTGTAACATTCAATGGATTCGACATTCTCTTGGATCATCTGTGCTCGATCTGACATCTAATAAATTACGTCATTACTTACGCTAATTACTAAAGTTTAATTGAGGCTGCGCGTATCCAATAAAGTCAATCATCGGAATGACCAAGGTCGCATTGCGTTCTTGCTTAACATTCATACGTTCGGTATACATGATTATCTAATACACTTAATGCTCCGTACATCGATACATTCGTATCTGCAGTTTCCATTGAGTTGAATGAATGCTGCACCGCTCGTTCCCTCTGGGCTCCCTTGATATTTAATTCATTCGCTTTGAAGCTGCGAACGCCGAGCATGCGAGTACGAACGGTGGATTCTTGAAACTCGATGAAAAGTGCATTTATCGTTCCATCAAAATGTGTCGTCAGGGTTGCGCGAGAAAACTCCACAAATTAATTTCTAAACTCTGTCCTCTATCATCCGCACCCTTATTTTTCAACCGCTACATTTAACTTCATTCTCAGTCAGCTTTTTTATCATTTTTATTCACTAGGCCTACCAGGACGACTCAAACGAGCGTGTGGATAAACGAATTCTTTTACACCCGCGAAATAAAACATCGTATTTTATTCTCCGGCCATTGGCGGCTCGGGCGTAAATATAATCGTCGTGGAATTATTGAAAAGGCCAAACGGACGATTCGGGGCTGGAATTAGTGAATCCACGCTGTATGATATCCTGGAAGACAACATTTTATTCTCCTTTTGCTGACTTTCTGGTCATTATCTTCCAAAACTAAAGAGTGCGATAAGAAAGGACACTTTAGAAATATTTTGATACGTCAGCAACTAATTAATAATTAGCTACTAATCCGTATTCATCACTAAAAGGAAATATGATGTTTTCAAACGTAAAGCTATTCGAAATAGCATGAAGTATTTAAATCCTTGTTTCCTTTCGATCAAAGTCTCCCTCTTCCTGTTGAAATCAATGAAATATTTGCTCCATAGGAGTCTTGTCACGCGACCCTAATTTCCTTGCGCGTATCTCTGGAATACGTGGTGTCTCAGAAAAAAAAACAGCTAATTCTAGTCGTAATCGAAAAACACAGGAAGCATTCCCGTTTACAAACGTTTGCGGTACTTGTTCGGTTTTTTTTTACATGCATTTATTCATGAGCCGCGGTAAAACGCTGAGTACTTAAATCGCACTGTTCATGCGGGCGGTCGGCTCCGCGTTAATGTCGAACTTGTGTATAATTGAATTTCTACCCACGCACCATAAGCAATTTTTTTTAATATTTCTTATTGTATACCTCAGTGTTAACGGTAAATTAAGGATGAGATTATTTTTTCGCTTATATTAACGCGTTGAGTTAATGATGAAGAATCGTGCACTGGGAAAATGCTTAAACTATTGTCATCGATTGCTAATGAGCACCATTTTGTCCATTGTCTTTGTTGTGAGAACGTTCGCGAGCTAGTCTGGAATTTTTGTTACCGTCGAGTAGAAGTTGAGCGTAAATTGTTGATTTAGGGTAAACAACAAGTTATGGGAAGTCGTTGGTAGAATCATCAGAATCATAACTCTCTCCTGGGCATAGAATTTGTTCGTTCGAAAACTGGAAGTGATGAGACAATCTAAGAAAACCTTTTATTTTTTTACTGCTTCACAGATTCGTGAAAATTTCGAAAGAGTTTTTTTTACTATCTTGATGACAAATCCGAGTTCAACCTCGTTCGCGGGTGATTATTAATTAACTGACATCGATACTTTACAGCCCAAAATATAGTGTCGGACGAGCTCGATAGATGAAACTTGATCGAGTAGGTGGGAAGCCCGCAGGACATACTCGCGATGCAAATTAGGGGTGATGGTCGCGCAGAGTTCCGAGATCGGTAGGAGGCAATGGTTAAGATGTGATTCGAGGATACGATATCAAGTGGGTGCGTGGCGATAACTCCGTATGATCGTAAGGCATATATACGGTGTTCAAAAAGTTGTGCTCCGAATTTCTGAAGCGAGGACTCAGGGAGAAAATTCTTGATTCTTTTTTGGCTTTTCTGTGTCGCTGGTTATACTTTTTTTTTTTTAATTCATATCTCCGGTAAAGTTTGACGAAAAGGGTTCACCTTAGGCCCGTTTTTTTGTTTTTCAATGCAGGATCACGCGAGCCTTGGGCAATTTGGTTTCAAGTTAAAAAATTCGTCAGAAATGAGGTGAATGATAAAAGACGGGAAAACGAAGGAAGAAACGGGGCGGAATTTAAAGTCGTCTGGGGTCGTTTTTGACCCCAGGTTACCGTTCCAGATTTAACATCACATTAACGTGGCAATGAGAGAAAAATTATATGGACATTTGTCCTGAGAATTTAGCGAGTAACTCTATTACGGATCTTCGGCTCAAGAATCACCGGAATTACTTGTGTACGAATAGTGCGGGGAATAGCGAGTATCCGTGGAAAACGATTGTAGGAGCAACAAAGGATCAGACGGGATCCAGTTCGACTACATCGACTCGAGTTGAAGATTTAGCCGAAGGTGAATGCTGCGGAGTAGCATTCCCACCAGACCGAAGCAGGTTGCTTTACTCACTTACTCCATCGTACTCATCCTCTTGGGTATACGAGACGCGCCACAAGAGGCAATTAACCCACCACCAACCCCTTTACGAGGCGGCGAATGCCTTGATCATCTCTCTCTCTCTCTCTCTCTCTCTCTGTCTCTCTCTCTCTCTCTCTCTCTCTCCCTTCACCTACAATCTGCCTAGTCCCTTTTGCCCCTGCAACCCTGCTGTTGACTGTTGGAATCGCGGTTTCGTAAGCATCCACCCTCGCCCCATCCCTCTCTCCACCCACTAATATCTCGCTCTGTGAAGCATCTGCATAATCACGCTCGAACCCAATGCTAATTAGAATCCATCCTACAGGGGGAATGTACATCAGTTTCCATTGCTCATTGCTCGCTCTCTCGGGAGTGTTCGCTCCTTTTTTATAGTCGGTCAAAAAATCAAAAACGATTGAATAACCGTCGATGAATTTTATGTGAAACGAGAATATTCACCGGAAGCACTAAAAAATTGAATTGCGAATAAAAAATCTAACACTTTGTAATTCGATCGAGCAAATTTCACCACCGATCCGAGTGAAACATTTTCATTCCGATTTCAAGTTATTTTCGAACGATTTCTTTGTAATTTTGGTTCAGAAGGTAAAGCCGAATGGGAATCGTTCCGTTGAATGTATTTGGCGAAAATATGAAATTGATGATGGACTGAAACGAGGGAGGGAGGGAAATCAGTGCGCATTATGCGACTCGGAGATTCTCTCGCTTCAGTAACATTTTTTAAGTCTCCGCAACAGCAACGAGTGAGAAGTGAGTTGCACAAGCAAAGGCCGTTTTAAAACGGTTTTGTACGAAGCTCGATAAAAGCGAAGGAAAGCTCGCGGGTAATGGGCCGCTTCGTGAGCTCGAGAAAGGCGCACGTATACAGAGAGAAAGAACATGGATAGTCGGTTGAGAGAGGAGCGGCATGGAAACATTTATCGCTCGATCTCGCGTGAATCTTCAGGGAGCCGCCACGTTTTCCCAACCCGAGGTAAATTTCCATGTTTATCCGAGCCGTGTATTGGTGTATGTGTGTGCGCGCGCCACTTGGCGTATTATCATATCATTCACGATTTATCTGTATTTTCTTAAGACTGTCTCAGGCTCGCTTACCAAATTCTTCTAAACGACTCGTGATTATCGATTCACAGCTTTATCCAGTTAGGAAAGCTGAGAAAATCAAAGACATGCGAAGCATCGAATTTCAATTTTCCATCCACTTAACGATGTTTAAGTTTGCCTCGTTGCAATACAACGGAATTCATCATTTTATTTCATTTTTCGAAAGCAGAGCCAAAAATTAATACGCAGTGTCCGGCTATGATAATTTTTGCAAATGAAAAACTTAGTGTTTCCGGTTTAATAGATTCTGCTTCTACCACACTGGGTCTGAGGGACCCAGTGAACTGAATGCCAAAGAAAAATGAAGATGATTCCGAAAATAAATTAAAAAAACGGTGAATGGATAAAATATTTTTCGTTGAACTCCAACGATACCAACTTCAACATCGTAGGATTTACTTGATCGAGATGAATATGATTTTGAAGCTATTTTTTTGTTCTCATAACGCGCCTGACGAATAATTATGATTCTGATAATTCTGAGCTGCCTCCGTGCAGCTGGAAATTGAGGGAAAAAGGTACTTCTGAAGAATATAGGTCAGTGAGCAGGTAGGGCACTGTGTAAAACTGCGCAAAGTGCGATCGTTCGACGCGAGGATACTTTTCCAGACAGGCGCCCATCGTTCTTGCTTCGCGTATATTTCCTTATCTTGCTCTTTTTGCCGCACCGTCAAACGTTTTTAATTATATCCGGGGTGGTAGCCACGCTCCAAACTTGTTGCTGGACCGCTAAGAATTTACCTCAACTCTACGCTCGATCGCGTCTCCGTCTCCCTAAGCGCACAAAGTTAAGAAGCGGAAAAATGCTTTCCCGTAATTTGATGACTAACGCGAGATACTAATGAAATAGGAAGGTTAAAAAAAATAATATTAAAAGAAGCAAGTTTGAGATAAATCGCGAACTCATGTGGAAGCTCCGATCGAAAGTGAATCGAGTTCACTCGGTTGAGCGCAAACTTGGGGTCGATGTCAAACGATCGATCGAAGCGACTGCTCGTTACAGGGCATGCAACCAGCAGATACTTCTTTTCCTATTTATAACGAAATAATAATAAAAATACCATCGAGGACATTAAAGATCCCGAGTTTCGTGATGGGCCCTTTATCACATCTCGATGCCGAGTGGACTGGGTCACCACCGTGCATCCGTTTCTCGATATGTAGTAGTGTACGTATATTATTGAAATAGTGAAGAAGGGTAGAGAGGTAACGCGAGTGCGCTTATTATTCGTCGATGACGCGCAAGTAGCATTATTTTCCGGCATTATAGCGAACGATTTATTGATCATAATGAAAAGCTGCGTTCGCGGACCGAAGATGCGGCGAGCGCGTCTTCGAATATTCGAATCACTGAGTCAACATGACAAGTACGATTCAAGCGAGAGTATATGGAAGAAATAATTGAATGAAATTGTGGTGGATGGTCATGGGGTAATATTGTTATAAGCGCGCGCGTCAACACGAGATTAAAAAAAAAAGGAAAAGAGAAGCTTGATTAAACATGAGAACCCGTAGACACCACACTACCTCTGGGCTAATGTACTCACCACAGCAAATTTTTCACTTCGAGTTTTCAAAACGTTCTGTCTCATCTACTTTGTCTACTTTTTAGGGGTAGCGAATGCTGGGCAATCGATTACACGAATTGGAAAAACGAAAAATACAAGATTTTTCATGAAAAATGATCAAATTAAAAAAACAAGTTTTGAAAATCTCGATGTCTGAAGTTTTCATGGGTGCAAATTTGCACCTATGTCGTGGCTACGGGTTAACACATGCTGTTTTGCTCTTTCCTTTGCTTACGGCGGCAGGTTTTATAGAGGCTCGTTAAAAACGGCGCGAGTACCCAGCGTCGTACAATTTGCAAAGGCTATCGGCACGTCCTGGCATTCCGCTGGAATTGTGCATACCGGGCACCGAAACCGAAACCGAAAGTGCTTCCTGATGCTTCAATATTTGTCTACGACGCTGCCAGGTGAAAGTCCACGCTGCTATGACAATTATCTGCGCGACAAGGAACAAAGTTCCCGCAATTATTGCCTCACCCATGTTAACGCACATTCCTGATACCACTGACGCGAAGTCCTCGTTCTCCATGAAACTCGTGTCCTTTGCGATCGCCGTACGGTTGCTCATTTTTCCATCGCGCTCGAAACCGAATTTATCCGTTATCTGGATCGATTGCACCAGGAGAAGATCCTCTCGGGTCTGCGACGTCGAACGGCGCTTTCGGCGACCGTAACTTATCACCGAACGTAACTCGCCCGTTGATTCCTCTTGGTCACATTGGACTGGCTCGCAAGAAGGCATACACGGGGTAACCAGAGCACGGAACTGCACCACTTCGGAGCTTGGGAACTTGAACGCATCGAAATGGGACAAAAGTACCTGCAAACAAATTATTCATTTTTTAAATGCATTTACATATTCGTTAACACGTTGAGTACACATTGGTTAAAATTGTAAGATCCCCCGTTAACCCTCCGTGGGTATATGGGGTCAGAATAACCCCGGTCACGTTTAAACGCTCGTCGCGTTGCGAGGATCGTTCCGAACGACACATAAAAATTCAAGACGTTAGTTTGAACCTTTGAGAATGAGAATATCACGCCGAAAAATTGTTATCCAATTTTTAAAATTGCGAAAAAAAATCAGCAAGGAGGCAATGTGTAAAAAAAAAATTTTCGGGCACCCCAGAGAACCGTTGGGAGGAGGGCAACCGTCTTGGGCGCCAATAACTAGTAATTCTAGCTCAAAGTTGCACCCTGCATAGAGCAACGGACCCTTTTCTGGCTTTTTTTTAGACAAATTGATTTCAATGACTGAAGAGACTTCGACGAAAAATTCAAGTTTGATTCGTACTCAAGAAGATTCTCAAGGAACGTGTTTGAAGTTTTTATTCCCTGTGGTACATCTGCTTAAGTATAATTAAGGTGTAAGTATCAGCGAAGGGGGGAGGGGGACGTCGAGAGAAACTTTACTCGAGAAGATTTTCCGCTTTCGGCTGACAAGCGAGTTTCTGTTTGTTAGAGACGTACGACGTGACGATGAAAGATCGTCACGTTACCATGAGCCTGTCCGTACACGAACAAGGTATGAAGGATGAGCGATCAATCATCGCTTACACTCGCTCGATCGTGCAATTCCCAAGAGAGTATGTTTACCATAAAAAATTGTAAAAGCTCCCATCAAGTCGATCGTTGCTATAAAGTCACTAATCGTATCGAACCGATACGGACGCCACAGTGCGAGTGGTCAACAAAAAATGAACACTGAGTTTTTTTTTCCGAGGGTAATATCATGGTGACGTCACATTTGTGTCCTGAGCTTTAGCTCGATTTTTGTTGCAATTATCATCGTTAAGGACGTTGTATCGCGACGGTCAAATATGAATTCTTGTTTTCAGTTTTCCTTACACAAAAAATGGCTCGTGAGCCCAAGTTGATTACAAAAAACTTGTTTTAAATTGACTAAACAAGAACGTACTCTAAATCCAAGATTTTCCGAGGTTGTCTGTATTTTTTATATAATAAGCAAAATTTTGAAAAAATTTTACGACCCATTTGTTTTTTGAAAAAGTAGATTAAGCTTCTTCGATGTTACATAAAAATGTATGCAAAGTTTTAACAGGCTTCACCATTGAGAAAACGAAATATTCAATGTTGAAAATTGCAACTTTTAATGCTCTTATGAGAAACTACTAAAAATTGTGATTTTTATAAATAAATATCTCGACTCTTAAAATTGTGCAAGCTAGTAGATATCATTGTTCTTTTTGTCTGGTGCAAATTCAAAGGAATTCAATCGATAGAAAATTTAACGTACAACGTCTTTAATTACTTTGCTTCAATCTTTGGCTTGTTAGGCTGCCAATGGAAATAAAATTGTTCAACATTTGATAATCGACTCACGCTTCCTTTTTTAGCTTGATCCGCAATTTGTAATTTATTTCAGTTATTTTTATCTTTATACTGGGATGCAAATTGCATGGAGGAATTCTGTGGCTTCCACTTGGGATCGAAACAACTAGTTGTACGTGCTGCATCCGAGGTATCTGCCACCCGGATGTCCTTGCTACTCGCAATTTTCTTTAAATAGCCTCGACTTGTACTACTTCTGGGAGAAATCCAGAGAACTGTTGCAACTGGAACCCTGCTATGTCACTATCGGGGTACGTGGATCTTAGTGTCATTGCATCTACGAAGATGGATAGTCTCATTAGTGCGTCCATATCAATATCTTTGCATGCGAGTAATGAGAAAGATCTCATCATTGCTCGAACATTGACAGTCATCAGGATATCGGAGGCTCGATGTCTATGATGTTCTGTCACTACCGAAATAAATATCCGTTCAGTTGTTTCTTCGAAAGGCATTGGTTTGTGTCGATGAGTCAAACGGATGGCAGCGAAATGATTTTTCTTCCAACTTGTGTTGAAATTTTGAAAGATTCTCGAGTGTTTCTAATTCATTTGTCGAAGACGAGGATGAACGCGAAAAAATGAAAGATGAATCATAGCTAAAAACTGACAGCCTTTTGGTACGTAGGCCAATCGTGTTTTTGCCGCGATTGGACCGACTGCAACGAAAAAGACTCTTGGTCTCGAGCGTATAGTTTTTATTTGGCGCATGTGAGACGAGAGAAACGTTTCCAATTTCGTTTAAAGCGACGACGAGGACGAAGAGGGGGATCCACGGGAAGATAAAATCGAGCTCCTCCCCGTCCGCCTCTCAATGCCAGTGCGGACTCAACCGCTTCTTACGTTCTTTCTATCTTCTTTTTCTTCTCGTTCCTTTTTTCGCTACGTGACGGACATACAGGGTGGTGTGTTTCGCGGCGAAAAGTTTAACCGTAAGAAATTCGGCAGTCCGGAGCAGACAGAATGAATCTGGGGGAAGAGGGAAGGAGAAAACACAAAAAGGATGGAAGGCTTGGGAGAAAAAAGGATGTGGAAGCAGAGAAAGGAAGAGAAAGAAGTAGAACGACTGGATGGATAATGCTGGTCTGCATGCGCATGCAACCAACGCTCTCTGCACAAAGTCCAGTAATAGGAGGGATGCTGGAAACCAAAGAGAGAAAGAGGCAGAGAGAATCTCCCTTTTCTCGTCGTTTCGCCAAAGCCCAAAGTGGACTCGTTTCTCTTCCCAGTCAGCTAATAAAATCAACTTCCCGAGCGGTGCCCCCGCGGGAAACTAAAAGGGGTAGAGAGCTTTTGGTAGGTGGATGGCACGTATAGGTAAACCTTGGAACGAAGAGCAAGTTAGTGCAAAGGGAAGGAGGTATAAAAGCGAGGGGTTCGCGAACCACCACCACCACCACCACCACCAGAGGGAACCCGAGTTTCTCGTGAACCTCCGGTAAACGCCCGCACCACCGAATTTATGTTTCCTACGACCCTGCTTGCGCGTATTTCATCGGCTCGCCCACGCCTCTCCTTCCTTTTCCTCCCCCAGTATTATACCGTCTCGATTTTCTCTAAGCTTCCAATGTAGCTATATCCACTTAGCTTTGGTAACTCAGTTGCCCCTCCGTGTACTACCCTCTCTTTACCAAACCCCCTCCCTGTATCACCCAATACCTCGCTCGAGCCACCACATGTTTTATCGTCATCCTCGAGAGTCACCATCTGAGGAACACCTCTCACGAAATAATCCTCCTCTGTACGGAATACAATCACAACATTCTCCGCACAGCTCGCATTATTGCACTCAACTGGCTCTTTGGATTTGGCACGTGAAATTATCAAATGTAAACACTTGTTGTTCCATGCACTTTCCCTCGGTTCTTTACCATAAACCTAATTACAATACTCTTCACAATCTTTTTTCCTGCCCTGTCCTATCGCGTTGCTGACTTGGATGGCTTCCGATTGAAAAAGTAATAAAAGTTTATGAAACAGCTTACAAGTTTTCAACCATGAAAATGAAGGAGAAATTTTCACATTTGTCCCGCCAAGTGTACAGAAAGTATTCCGAGTAAGCTGATGATCATTATCTAGAGACTCGGTGAAGTCTCGTACATTCGACAGCGTCGTCCGCTGGCCCGAGACTCGGCCGAGTATGTCATCTCTGAATAAAGCAAATTCGGTGGTAGGGACAAGCATTTTAAACTAAGAGCAAAGTAATGGGAACGATAGAACAGACGATTTTTTAAAAAATATCGTGTTTTCTTTTTTTTTCGTTTTTTTTTTTGTTAAGAAAATGGGAAAAGACGATTTAGAAGTATATCGCGCTCGTTGAAATCCAAGAGACGAAAGCACGCACGAGAGTTTAGCTTCTCTCTAGGATAGATGTAAACAGCTTGTGAAATCGTAGCGGGGGAGGCTGGGTGGATAGAGATAGAGAATGCAAATATTGATCCTTGCAATCTCGCAGAAATTAGAGGTCTCCGCCTCCCGTAAGCGCTTTCAAGAGGATAGAGCAGTTTCGTTTCATCTGATAATCCACGAGCTGGTTTATTCGCTCGCGTGGTAGTGTCTCATACAGTTATAGCGAGTGCTAGAATTATTTTCAACGTGTGTTTCGAGTCCCTTGACGCGGGAGAATATCTGGACCTCCGAGCTCCACTTTTCATCGCGGGATTAATACCAAGACGCGAAATTTGCGTGATACACAAACGCGCTAGGTAACCATGTGCAAACACATACGCATCAGATTTTCGCTTCAACGTTGCTAAGAAATTGCCAACGCCTTCGTAGATTCTCTGATTATTCGGATCGAGGGAAATCCATCATTTTATCTCAAGTTTTCCCAGACTAGAGCATGGACTCAGAAAATTTTAGGGGAGGAGGTTGCGGTGATGAAACGGAACGATATGGACCTCACGATTCACCGTTTATCTTCCTGCTGAATACTATGTTTTCCAACACAAACTTAAACAACATCCCTGCGTCTCCGGTTCCGAAACTCTCTCGATTTCTGAGCTAGCGCAATCCGAAAACCTACTCAATTCTTTTTCGCTCTCCATTCATTGCCGATGCTTTGCTGCAAAAACTAATTTTACTTCGATCTCGTTAGACTGATGATTCGCAACGTTAATCCATTTTGGAATGATTTTGAAAATAATAATTAGTACAAAGTAATGATATTTAAATTGATCGGAATGGAGGGCAAATCTGAACCAATAATGTGGTTGTTGGGAAAAAATCTATATTTTCAGGCAGTCATTTGCTCCAGGAACAAAACTCAACAGTATCGATTGACGACGAAGACGAATGTCTTAACCATTCCATCGTGAATTTGCTTGAATATTTTTTCAATTCCCCGAGTTCGCACACTCTCATTTTTGCCTGGCAATGGAATTGTAAGAGTGGCAAAGTCTCCGCTCGTTCCACGCCAAGATCGTCGTCTAGTGATCCTCGTAGTCACTCAGGGTTCTCTCCGAACGCGAGCCGAGTAAATTACTTGCCTTGAAGAAGCGGGTATAGCCGGGAAAGTTGCTGCAGCTGACACCACCTGATCTCTCGCTTTTGCTCCGCGCTTGTCCAATACTCTAGAGCATGCTCCGGGAACACAAACTTTTTCTTTTTTCTTGCTTCTTTTCTTTCTATTTTCACTTCTATCTCATAGTGCACTCATTGTCTCCTATTGACTATTCGCCAACTATTCGTTCTACGAATCTTGTCACGTATATTCGTAACGGGAAATTTCTAATACACTTCCTCTCCGATATTATTATGTTCGGCAGAATCGATTTAACTGGGAAAGGATGAAAATACGAAACTGTCTAATGAGAATCTACCCCACGGTTTAGTACGTGGTTCTCGAGAAAATAGCAATCCTAAGCGTTTGTTTAACCCGAAACCGCTTTTTTCGCTAACGATGATGACTTTTAATTATTATTTAAAAATACAAAAAATTCTATTTATTTTCTAAACCACTTTCGTAACAGTGTGATGAACTCTCAGCTCATGGGTCGTTTTGGAATGGAAAATTTAGAGAATCAATTAAAACTTGCAAGAATGGATACACGATCATAAATTTCAAGCCTCAGGCCATTTCGAATGTTATGCAATAACTTCTGTAATGAAGCTCCAACGCAGCCGCGAGGGAGTATCAGCGGCCAATATATCGGATAAAAACCCATTTGAGCTCCTATACACCCATCCACTTGAGAAGCCGAAATTTGCATAAGAAACTGGTGATCTCTTGTTACATTAATATTACTTTACAGTTGCATGTTCAGAGTTGTTTTTCTTTACGTTTTTGTTCCTCTTCATTTTCTTCATTCGTGTTTGAGTGTTTTCAGATTTCTCCGCGATGTATTTCCCTTAGTTGATTACCCACAAAGTGAACCTTCCATTTATAATAACGATGCTCAGCCGCTTCAGGAAGGTTTAACTTGTTTACCAACGTGAAAGGGAAAGGAATTAAAAAGAGAAGTTAAACGTAGGTGCAGAAGAAATACTAATAGGCAGCAGCACCCACAGATCGTAGATTGTGTAGCGTGCATACGAAATTATGGAATAATGGTATTGTTTGAATTTCCATCATGTGCTAAATGTAAACATTGCCTCGTGCTTTTATGTCTTTTATTTACACTGACGATATTAAAGAATGAGTGAATGACCGGAAAGTTGAAAAATAATTCATGGGCCACCCACACACACACACGATAACAGGAGCTCAGTCCCATCGACCCTTCCTCCCTTGGAATATCGACCGTGGGTTTCCGATTAGGTACACTCTCGAGTCCGTCAACCTGCGTGATTGATTAACTTGAGACTCGCTCGTGCATATATCCCTTCACCATTACATTGTTTTCTTGCACACTCCTCCCATTGAAAATATTTCACTGTCAAGCTTCTAGTTCATTTAAACGAGCGGAGATGTGGGCTGTTCCAAAGCAGTTGCTTAATCTATGTATCATTAATCCATTGCACCCGAAAATTCGTTGGAACCCAACACTTTTTCTTAATGAGCCACGTCGGTATTCGAACCTTCAAGAATCAACATTTGCTTTGAAATCAATTCCCAAGCATATGATTATCCTTCCTCTGGTGCGTAATGCGTTCAAGTTTAAATTTCCATGGCCCATGAGATCTTGAGTACTTCTCAGTTGGATAAAGCATGAGGAACGATCGTTTTTATTTTTGACTCTATAATCGATCAACATTCTCTTTTGGGGTTGCTCTAAATGTCATGCTTTGAGCAGGTGAAGACTTTTGTGGTTTTTACTGCATGCAATTAAATTTTTACAAATAAAAAAGTCAATGTTTGCGGTTCAATTGATTCTGCTTCCACCACACTGGGTCTGAGAGACCCGGAAACTGAATGTCGGAGGAAAATTGATGTGATACCAAAAATTAAATAAAAAACGGTGAATGGATATTTTTCGTTGGACTCTAACGACGCAAACTTCAGTGTCATACGGTAAAATATTCATTTTTCCACAAGTTTCACTGAATATCGCGGCGACTCGAAAATCAATTTGTTTTTATAAATTTATAACCTGCTCATTATGGTAGCTCTCGTACAAATAAATGATTGAATCTCCATGTACTTGTACAGCTGGAAATCCATCCGCTGATGTTCTGATTCGGATAATCGTTTTATTGGGTATATATTTTCGTGAGAATGAGTGGCAAAGATGAGAATCTCTCACGTATGTAACCACGCGGAGCAAGGTCATTATCCTCTGGTCACGAGCCCATTGCCACCTACTGTCCATTATGCCTAACGATAATACGATAATAGGGGTGCGGGTTCGTGAGTGAGAAAGCGCTGGGTTTTAGCCTCGCATCCGCAACAACGCGAAATTCACCCTGAGGGAAATCAATTTCGAAGAGTGCTCCTGGAACACGGTGAGCCACGCGAGCCAACTATTGTCGCCACACTATCGCTCCATTTCGTCTGGAGACTCGTCCAGGTATGTGCAAGGCGGCAGACCGAATAGGACACCTGCTCCGATATCGACATTTACAGGAATGAACGATTCCGCTCAACTTTAAGCTGCCGCCAACCACTTCATTTTAATGGAATCGCACAAAGAGTCGAGTCGAAGATACGCCATGCAATCTAACTCGATAAGAAGATTTCATTCGCGACCGCGTTACCTCCCTAATTGAATCGAGAGACTTTTATCTCAGCTCCAAGATTTCCATTTTCATCGTTATTTACACGTTCAATTGAGTAAATCTTCGCTATTAATAGAAAATTTGATTTTTCGACGACGTTCCATTCTCGAGAAACAAATTGGTCGAATTTTTGATTAAAAGACATTTAAAGGATGACTCGCGTTTTCATTACCTGCCGAAAATGTAGTATCGGAGCTTTTGAAATAAACTTTTTAAGATTCATTTAATTTAGGGAAATTAGTTTCAAGTGCTTTGAACCCAATGGAGGAAAATTTAAAGTTAGAAAAAACTGTCGACCATGATAATAAAAAGAGATGAAAAATACTCACTTTACGGGAAGTTGCAGTCTTGTAGAGAGGTCCCATGATGACATGATCGGTAGGACAGCCATCAGAATCAATGAGAATAATTTCACTCGAGTCAACGCCATCCATAGCAACGAGCTCGCGGACAAAGATTTCGTACGGGCTGTTAGGATCGAGGATCTCGAATTTAAGGGCAAGCGGATCACCAACTTCAGCCGAAGGGACACCATCGTTTCCATTTCGATCTGTTATCTTCATAGCCACATTGGGCGAGTCGACGATCACTTCTTCGGACAACGCAGGAGTAATATCACCGTGAACACCAAGATCAACCTCGTTCGAAACGGTTTTGTTGGTCAAATCGTATTGGCAAGTTACTGCGAGTCCTAAATCCGAGCTTGTCACTATAGTGTCGTGATGCTGGATAACAACGTCGTTCAGATACCGTCCGAGACCCTGTTGTCTCACATTACACTCAAGATCATCGTACGCCATACGTAACTCGAATTCGAGCGCGCCTTTTATGTCCTGGACACACGAATTCGGTGAGCCCTTTGCATAGACCTTGCCGTTGAAGAGCTTGCTCGTCTGAATTCTCGCGACCATGTCACCCGCGCGACAATCGATCGTAACGTTGTAGCACGAACTCAACTCGTACGTTGATGCCTCCGGGACGTCGAGATAGGGATCCTGTAACAAATTCCACAACGTTAATCACCCACTTCGATAAATTGTTTCTCGCGTACAGAGCCTTCGGTGGAGCATTCGTAAAAAATAAAATTCATAACTAATTCTCAACGATTTATTGAGTAACGATGTGTCGTTGAATTTTTTGCATCTGAATTATGAAATTTATTGACGCAAGAAACTCGAGTCATAAGTTTTTCTGGGCAGCAGTCACGATTCTTTTAATAATGGAAAGTACAATAAATCTATCAACCGGTGACGTTAGTTTTTGCGTTGGGGTATTCGGGTCCATGAGGAAAACACGTTCGCAACTTGTAACGGGACAAGCGACAGAGTGACAGCATCACGGTTCGGCTTCAACAGGTTGGTGAGAATGGCTTTTTCCCTCTCGTACCACTATTTTTCCACTTCTTTCAACGTTATGGCATACTCTAGGGCTCTGGGATAACCAAACTCTTGTGTTTGTATTAGTGCATTGAACGTTCCGTGTTGCTTTTGGCAACGTTTATCGATCGCTGAGTTTTCAACTCTGAGTCTAAGCTCGTGGAATATTTTTTTTTCCCCGAGGGATTCGTCCTTCGGGGAATCTTAGCATCGAATCGACTATTATCCAAGTGGGGCGGATCGCTTACAAACGAATTATTAAAAGAATTAAAACGCTGGGAAATGTTCAAGACAAGAAAAAGGGTTGAAATTTTTTGTATTGAATCTCCAATATTTTCCGACACTTATCCCCACCAGCATAGAATAGTCAAAAGTCTATCATTTTTTCCAGCGGTTATTGCCAAGACTTGATAAAAATATTGAAGTATAAAAATGGGTTTGGAGGTATCGAATACTTGCCTGAATATCGGAAAGAGTAGCTCGCGCGTGATGGCTAAGACGGCATACCATGTCACCGGTATCACCGTAATCGTAAGAGTGACAGCGGAAAGGAGAGTTGAGACAGAGCTCGCGGCACTCCTCGGATGTACCGACGTCCTGATAAACCGAGTCAACCGTCTTAAGAATACGACCCGAGAGTTTCTTGAACTCGCAAAGCTTCACGGGTTCGTCGACGCAATGATTCTCAAGGTAGTCGAAGCCTTTGGATGTCTGGAAAGCATTCGAGCCGGCAATGGTCAATCTATCCATGTCAGAGAGCTCGCACTCCTTCGTTGAGTTTGCGTAATTGGCAGATCTGTAATCAGCGAACGGAAGAGAAAAAAAATTATTTTCTTTCACTTGTGTAACATTTTAATATTTACAAGGCCCTTAGTGAAGTAGGCTCATGAAATAAAGGGAACAGAGAAAAGTGGCAAACGAAAACAACAATAATAGTAATGAAAAAGGAAAAAGGAAGGAAGTGAAGCTCAGTGGTTGGGAACAACGGACTAAAGCATATACTTTGGACTGTCATTACGAGCTGGATAATAACAATATCGTAGAAAAAGGGAGAAGAAAAAAAAGAAATGCAAACACCAAGTACGGTCATCGGAATTTCTTGATTATCTCATTTACTAATCGCAAGTACCAAAGGCGTGGCACCATAAACTGTCACCTTCGTTCTGCGAACTGTTGTAATGCAAATGCGTCTCGTTCGTTACTCGTACACGTTTCTGATGGTGTACACTGCTGATATACACTCCTAGGCGTACATACGTAGGGAGTAACGTGCTGAATACAATCTATAAATACAGCCCCGACCAACAGAGGCATGAAGAGATGCATAAGTCCTACAGAAGAGCATAAAGCCGTAGATCGCGTGTTCGGCATCGTGCTTGTTCCTACGGCTCACACGTTCTCGCGTGTGTTCTCAAAAAAATGAAAGAAAAAACGACATTGCGCTACGAGTCTGCACGGTGGAACTCATTGGCGTAGTACAATATCCCTCTGAGTTACTCGCAATTGTGTTGAGTACGATTCTTCTCATCCTGGTTAACCGCCGTGTCAATACAAGCAAATGAGAAATTTTATATTTTACTGCGAGACCATAATACCTGGAATATTGCCACGGGACAAAGTGCCATTTTCAAAACTATGCAACGCTTTTGTGCACGACAGAAGTAATTTAACTATTCCGGAAGTATTCACAGGCACAGTGTAATCCAAGGGTAAAGTTCGTTTTTTCATTTCTTTTTGTTGCATCGAAGAGGAGAAGTTATCGTCAAATTTACCGGAGCATTCATCTGCATTATTGCGCAGCATAAGCGAATAGTTGCGAGAAATGAAAGTCAATAAATTTTGTAACCGTCAACGACCTCTTATTGGAGTTTCTTGAAAGGAAAAATCTTGTGTGAATAATGACAATATTCCCCCTCACGATCCACTGTCATCCGAGCAGATACAGACATGAAAGTTTTCCCAAGAGGATTTTTTCCCTTTCATCATCACTCTGCGAAGACTGGCTTTTGTACAGTGTGAAAAAGTATCTAGACTCTCTCGAGGGAATATAATCGGGACTATGTTCAGACTATCCATTGCGAATTCATCTACCCTTTCAATCCAGAGATCGAGGGAGCAATTTTATTGAAAATAATCCTCGGCATGTGTTTCCATGCATGGCAACCAGAGAACTGAAGCTACGTCGTTCAAAAGGAACCACTTCTCAATTATCAATGGATTGAAGATGTTGAGTAGCTATGAAACTTGTTACTGTTAATTGTTCAACAAATAGCTTCTTGATCATGGTGAAATTTGTACACGACCTCCTGAATATTTCATGCAAAAACATGCCAAATTTGAAGAATTCCGTCATCCATTACTTTAACCATCTAAAGGGTTGAAATAAAAAAAGACGAGGAAATTCAGAAAATTTAGTATGTTTTTGTATGAACTGTTTAAGAGATCGTGTCGAAATTTCACGACGATAAGCAAGCTCGTTATAAAAAAATTGACATCTTGTTAAAAACATTTTTTAAAATGAATACGAAAAATATTCATCAATAAACTCCGTTTTGTTTTCGTTGCTTTCAGGATATTGTAGTTATTAAGAAATTGAGAGTTAAAAAAGCATAACTTTTCGGAAAGTTATACCAGTTTCCACAAGACTACATTTGACTACGTTCAATTTATTAATGTTGATTGTTCAATAACGATAAATACTTCATACGGAAACATCCCAAATTTTAAGAATTTTTCCGCCATTTTTTTGGGACTCAACATCCTTAATAATCATAAAAGTGAACCACAGTCGGCAGGAGGCATTTGCACATTACGGAATTAGTGATTCGATAGAAATCATAGTTTTTCATGATTTATTTCGAATGTATACTCTTCTGAGGTCGAAGATTAAATACGATACGTCGAAGCTCATTTGTAAATATTTCCTTTTAGTATGTGTATGAGACCGAAGATCCTGTGAATGGATTGTCGAGCACAGGAGGATGATGAGCGAGCGTGCGGAAATTTGTTTTGCAGCCTAACGTCACGCGATTCTGAAACGTGCATTGGTATATTCTATGCAAGTAAGAAATGAATAGCTCAAGAAGTTAGTATCAGGTTCGGAATCAACATATTTTCTTAGCGGCATTACATTGTAGAAGCTTTAAATATGAAAGGCTGCCTCAACGATGAATCGGAAACGATTACATTTTCAGCAGAGCATGGTCGAACCTCGAGCTTGACAGTGAAAGTGAAATATCGAGTAAAATAATAGCAAAAATGTTCAGTTGCGCAAGAAAAACGATTCGCGACTGATGCTACGATTTGTCCGCATGGCCACCATTACGAATCGTTGCAATGACAGTTGGAACTAATGGAAAATTGACTTGATGAAAAATAACGTTCCATTGCGCTGTAATAATGCCCGACCGGAGCGAGCACTTGGAACCAATTGCAGAACAATCGATTGAATATTTATTTTAAAACACGCCGACACAGGAAAAGAATGAGGAAGAGAGACATTTTTATAAGTTCCTCATCCTCATTCGCTCTACCGTCCTCGTCGATTGTACTCGTGAGTGTTTTTAAAATTTTTTATTATTTTTTTTTTAATTGTTGAAAAACCGTTCCCCGCAGTCTCAAACGTATGATGGAAAATGTGGAATGAGGATATATGACTGGCTGAAACATATTCGTCCGAGAATAGATTTACAGCGGTCTTTTAGTTGCGCGTTTGAAATGAAGCTCCGTCTCATATTCGCGGCGTATTGATCGACTGCGTACTATATCAGAAATTGCTTTCAAATACACGTCGTGTATACAGAGCATCAGCAGCAGCTCTCGATATGCGTCCATGATGAAAATGAAAACGATTCTTTGCAGTGGGGAGTGTAACGGTAAATGAGGAATTAGAATCTGCAATATTACATCTGAACGATTCGTCGAGTCACTGTTCTTCATTTACGTATTTTAAAAACCATTAAGTTTGTGCTTTTTCCATTGGCTGCTCTATTGGGAGTGTACCAATTCCGCTTCGATACTGATACTGATAAGCACGTCGTCTACCTTTTCGCGTTCGTTACTATTATTTATCTCTCATGTTCTCGTTTTCATAGTGGAATGAGGCTCGTTCTCGAAGATGCCTGCCAGAGATTTTTCTCACAGCATTTAAAAGCGTCTCGTCTGTGCCATCAGCAAACTCAATTCATCGATTTGAGATTATATTTGCCTCGCAGAGCCCAATAATATTCATGAGTCGCTCCACGTTATGGCACTGGTGATAAGCCACCAGGAACACCGTTGCACTATGACCTCGCCACTCCTTCCCTTCTCTTTTTATATCTCCACAGAATATCGTCCATAGAAAAATCACCACTGCTCTTCGCGCCTGATCGCATCATCAGTCTCTAAATCGAATACACCATCAAGCGATATGCAGACATTTTGTATGTGTTCGTTATATCAGCCCTCGATGACAGTAAAAAGGTTTCAATTGCGTAAACCAATGAATGACGCGAAGTCAAGGTCTTATTCGTTTGCATCTGTTTCCATCCACAAAAAATATCATGGCAAATCCCTTTTACAGAGAAAAAGCTCGGGCAACTACGATTGTTTTATAAATCTTTTGAAAAAATAAAAAACGTCAATAAAACGAATCGTTCTCTGATTCTACTTCCATCGAGCTTTCCACCGTCTCGTCGCTTGGCAAAATTTTGAAGAATTCTAAAAATTGATAGGTAATGGAACAGACGTAATTAGTTTGAGTGAAAATATTTTCTGAAATTTCAACAATTTTGGAAAAGGGCATTTTTAGGGAAAACAAAAGACCAACGTTCGAAAGCGCAACGTCGTACGGCAAGGGGCATGAATAAAAAACGGAAGTGTAGGAATGAAAAACATATTTACTGTGTTGGATATTCGATCTGGAATATTTATTTGATGACCTTGCGCAGATGGTTAGCAGGCAAATAAATGTTTCTCGCGCAATCTGGATCGGAGACAATTGACCCCGATCGTTAGTCATGAATATAGCAACGTGAAGTTGATAATTGGCCTCGTAATTGGGACTCGGAATATCAAGATATAGGCGGACGAAAAAAAAGATTAATTTGTGTAAATGAAGAATGAATTTCTGTCTCGAGAATTGCTCAATGGCGATGACTATTGTCGACCAAAGAAGCGTAAGAGAAAAAAAAATGATAACGATTGAGGGCGTCGTGATGGCGAGACGTTTTTTGAGACGTGGCTATCGTACACCTCGTCGTACAATCCAACCTTGCTACAACGTTGCTACCGAGGTCCCTCGTCTCATGAATTACGTATAAACGAGAGGGTAACAGTAGATGGGGACGACCAGATGTTGTTCCGTAGATGTTGTTGGGGCGTTTGGAAATCTCGGAAAATCTGCCGAATAAACTTGATATACCCAGCTTCGATTTCGCTTCGAATCGAAGACTTTTCGACGATCAGAGAGAAATAAATCAAACGCTCTTCCCCCCCGCAACCGATAATCCAGCAAATTCGTAACCAACGAGTATTTTCGTATCGCTTACGAACAATCGAAATAAAACGTGGAGAATAAGAAGAAACTTGAATATATCTCAAAGGACCAGAAAAAAATAATATAAATGGGAAACAATGGCGAAGGGTCATTCGGTAATGAAAGCGAGCGTGGCAGGGTGAACTCGATGGAGTTACTCTTGCTTTTCCACTCTCTCTCCCTTCGAAGTAGACGAAGAGACTGAATTATTGATTATGTTAAGACGTCATCGTGTGCTTTCCCTTCAATATGGATCACAGTTTCAACAACTCTCGACCCTCGTCTTCGCATTTCCCACGTCTCAATCACAAGCACAACATTAGTGAAGTTCATTTGAGCAATAAATCGAGTCTCCGAACTGTCTGAGTAATTTGTCAGTTGTTGCACGACAATGGGTTTTCATAAGGAGAACAAAACTTTTTCTTTTTCAATAGATTCGTTGCAGTCACGTCGTAATTGTCGTTTAAACAATATCATGGTGCATCGTGTACTGTTTATTTATGGAGAAGTCTTTGGCAAGTTTCTGAGGTTGACATATTACGAAGTTTTCGTCATGCCGAGTTTCTCCTCTTTTTTCCGAGTTTTCTCCATAGGAGTAATATAAAACGTATAGCGCGGTGGATGATGGGAGTTGGAGAGACTCGATCGGATTGGAAACTTGAGCAGATTTAACAGGAGAAAATAATTACAAGTTGTTCGCTTGAGGGAATCGCCATGAATCTTTAATAATTTGTCGCTGAGAAGGCGGAAAAGGAGAAGCCGAATTTCTCCAGCCCTTCCTAATTGATTTTTCTCGTATATATGTCCCGCATTCGCTGCTTTTAGAGCCCTGCTGTCAATACAGAGAGTCAAAGCATTCCTCCAAGTTATTGGCATGAAGCAACTCCGGATGAAAAATAAAAAGGAAACAGATTTTTGCTTGAGCGAATAAAACTCGCGAGATTTTTTTTCTCCGATCATTCGAGAGCAGGAAAAGTTGATAAACAAGTGCGACACAGTTTTTCACGGACAAAGATTGACGAAACGTTCGAAACTCGGTGGAAATTTTCAAGGTCTGGTCTTGATACGCAGAGCTTGATATGAGTGAAACAATAGCAGCAGCGGTTAAGGAAAGCTCGTGGAATGAAGGCACGTACACGAATTGCGCAGTACATAGATCAAGTTGACGCCGGAAGAGAGTACACCAGTGGCAAGAGCTTTGAGTGCCGACGCGATTTCGGTAGAGCAGCTAGGATAGTGCGGAACGCAGTCGAGCCAGACGACAGAGCTCCGCTTCCTCTCTTTCACCCTTGACTCTCGCGCTCTTTCCAACCGATCTTCTTCTTTTGCTATTAGCCGGAGATATATGTCGTGCACGCAATCCGGTGATGCATTGCGAATTCAGCCACCATGCTGGCTCTCTTAGTTGTGTGAAATGCACAAACCTCGTGACACCCTGACGTTTCGGGTTGGCTATACTTTCTCTGCTTTCCACTGTCGTCTTTACAACCGAGCAATCCGTTTGCTTTCCGCTCCGATCCCCCTCTCTTCTTCCATTAGATTCTAGTCTTCATCCTGCTCTTGTCTCTTTCCCTTCCTATTTTCCTTCACCTCTGCGTGGCCTTGTTTTTCTTATTTTCTTATTTTCTTCTTTTCTGCCTTGACCGATGCCGCGTTTTCTCTGTTCGTCTCTCTCTCTCTCTCTCTCTCTCTCTCTCTCTCTCTCTCTCTCTGGCTGTCGACAAATGGCCACAATTACGTACATGTGCCAATATATATTCTTCTAGCCACCGCCAGAATCCAAGCGTCTTTTCCTCCATTGCTGAGGCGACGAAACACCACCATTCCGGCCAGTAGCAAACTTCACCATTCTCTCCGGTTTTACCGTTCGCTCGATACTTCACTTACCATCCGTCCTTCTTTATCCACCAGCCTCGAATATCCCGTGAACAACGACCGGAGGAAAATTCACGGACTCTCGTTCAATGCGACGACCTTTTCTCTCTGGTACGGGAATCGACGTTTACGACGACACAGGCTCTCACTCATCCTGTCCACGGCTTTTCTTCCCTCTTTTTGCACCCCTTCCCCCGCCAAAACCGACGACTCCACGATCTTACCCTTGTCTCGAGTTTCTTAGCCCACCAAAGAAAAATAACTATCCAAGATAAATGTTCGAGCCATAACGTACACGACGAATTGACGGAACAACAACGAAATTGCTTTACGTGTTTCGATTTTTTAATATTGGACTCTATAGTATTGAAGCTCCCACAGTCCAAAGGAAACAAACTTTTTTTCTGTTTGTCAATGTCTTCTTTCTTCGAATCGTTATTATACAATGTTTTTCTGCAAATTCCGTCTCATCGCGTCACTAACGGAGGCTCTAATGAGCCAAAGTTATTGAAAATGTATCAAAATCAATGGGTTTCCTCCCCAGCGATTCACTGTTAAAAACGAACCAATTTTCAAAGTGATCAGAATATTTAATTAAATTTTTCTGAATATATTTCTCAGTATTATAAATGACAATACAATTTTTTTCAGATTTATCTTCTAACCAGTTCTCGAGTAATTGAACATTGAAATCCGCGTGTATAAGCATAGTGTTTTCATATTAAGTATATATTCCGTGAATGAGAATTCTCATGCTGAATTGCTCGATACCCAGAAAGATGGAAAAAAACTTGATGTTAAATAACGTTATCACCAAATTTTATCAATTCCTCAATATTTTGATTTTCGTACCGAAACTTATTATAGTGAAAAATAATGTATTCCAGGATTTATTCAATTTAATATTTTCTCGCATTCGAGAAGGATTATTTAGAGTTTTGTAAGAAAATTTGGAAATTCTTGGATGAAATTGTTCTAGATTTTAGTGTGCGAAATGTTGTCCACATGGAGCCATAAATTGACTGTGTAAATCAGTGTTTCCACGTACGTGAGGGCTTGTAAGAGCATACCTAGAGCACCAAGTTAGAGCATGTACGCGTCCCGATGTAATTACGATAAACTTAATGTACGAGTGTCGGGTAACCAGCTGGCTTGGTGGTCGAGCAAAGCACAGAGAGCTAGTGAGAGTAACAGGTGCTTGGAAGTTCGGCGGTACATGTCTTGCCCTTCCTCCCTTCTGGCTTCTCCCTTAGTATCTTGCTTTTCGCACCGGGCAGCTCCGTCCTAACAGCTACGCACGATAAGAACGTTTTCGCGCTTCGGAAATTCCCAACCGGATAGAATCTGTTCGGAAACTGCACTGTGGGTTTTGCACTATCGGGAGCCAAGGTAGAAACCGGAGGTGGAACAGAAACCTCGGTAATATTTCATGCATCAATACCTGAAGGTACGAGACCACGAGAAAGCTTGCAAGCGGGTCCCAAATACGTTCAAGATAATTAACTTGACTTTGTAATGATGAGAAAATTGCAAAACAAAACGACAAGTTATTTATTCATTGGAATTTGAATAGGAGTAATCTTTTCTTGTAATTTCGAAAATTGATGCTGGCGTCAAGAAAATAATTCCGAAAAATTTGTTCATTTTTTGTTTGGGAATTCGAACCAAATAATTATATTTTTCGTAATATTTTCCTCTCTCAAACTTCACAAGCAACTAAAAAATGATAATAAATCAAAAATCGCTAATTACCAATTCAAAGATAATTCGAAAACGAGTATAATGAGCGGTATCTGGAGTACTAATTCGTAAATACAAAAAGTTATAGTAATTTTTGTAAAATAAAAGTTTGAAGATTCTGAAAAAAAAAAATGTTCAACTTTTCATATAAAGCTAGCTGTACCTTTGAGCGCCAACTAGGTGTGCTGCAGGGCGAAGCCCGGAGGCACAGCTATAGTATCCCATAAGATTCAATACGAACGCCGTTACACGTCGTAATTGATTATCAGTGAGATCGAAAAGCCTCATAACAATGAGATATTTATTTAAGAAATAAAGAGATAATTAAAAATCCCAGCACAGCAAGCCTGTAATTAATAAAACCTCTCGAGTCTGGGACCCGAGTGCGATGTACAATGCAAAGTTGTAGGTCACGCGAAATACAGGAGCGCGATATCGCAGTAAGAGAGAGAGAAAGAGGAGAGACCGCGGGATCTTGGTTCTAATTAATAAATATCACGGTCGCTAATGAATTGTATCTGTCGCGTATAACCCAACGGTATTACGTTGGCTGATTGCGAATTAATTACTTATATCGTGCGATTTGCATATGCAAATTGTGCCCAGCGGTGAAGAGACGATCGTGCGCGTGGCAGCGGTAGCAAAGTCGCGGTGCACCTTTATAACTATATATTCGAGGAAGCTCCGAGTCCTGGACCGAGTACAGAACTCACGGAGAAATGGGTAATTGAGGTGGGATCGTGGAGCGCACGAGCAAGAACAGGGTAGATAGACGGGAAAAGTTGCAAGCCAGACAGTCAGATAGGAACTATTACTCCGAGTGTATACCTATATATAGGGATCGCTGTATCAACGTCTATATATATAAGTCCTGTGTGTGTATGTGTGTATATTAAACCAAACGCGTGAATGTATGCATGTACATGAAATTTTTGCAGTACTTGGTCGCTAGTTTGCCCGCGAAGCCCTCTATTTATCAGAAAATACGCGGGTTCTTATCAGTATACAGCTAACTTAAGATAGACACTGTGGCTGCGCAGCGTCGAGTGTGGGCAAAGCCGACAAGGCTAAATTCGCTTTGTAGAATTGATGCTATATATTTATCGTCTTTTCTCGATCGATAATATAATCTCTCTATATTCTTGGCGTTTAACCTTGACGTGTTTATGCAAGATCGAATTAATTATACGTTCAAAACGTGCTGCCTTGACTGCGCGTCTGTCTTTCGTTCTCCTCCCGCTCGTCCTCGTCTCGTCGTTTTCGCTATAAAACGAATTATATCGAGTTATCGATCAGCGATCTATGGATTATGAAAATTTGTTTAAAAGAAAAAGTGAAAATAAAGAAAGTTTAAATTGAAGACTCTTAATCGATCTAGCTACTGTGACGGAATATTTATTGCTACTTTAGACGATGAAACAAGGGAAAATTGAGAAAAAAATGAAATATGGAATGTACGCGTCTAGCGGGGAGTGTCGGGGTTATCGATCCAATTGATCTATACTTTTAGCCCCTCGTAGCGAACGCATGCCGCATAATACCGCGGTATGCGTATAATGTACGCGATAGTGAGAAATGCATACGGTGAAATGTTGAGAAGAGGCTAAAAGGTGGGGAAACGAGGGCCGGCATTGAGGAAACGAGATACTACTCCGCACGGTGTGTAGCGCAACTTGCAACGAGCACTTCGCGATGCTCTCGGCAATACGGTAGCTGCACCGCTGTGTCGGTCCCGGGTGATAAACTCGTATCTATCTTATTGCTATCCTTGCCGTAATTCTTCCATGTCGCGTAGCTCGCCACGCCGAGGCTCGCCCAGCTCGAGAATGAAATGGTCAGTTTGCCTTCTTCTCTCTCTCACACTCTTTCTCTTTATCTCATTCTCTCCCTCTCCGTTTCATTCTTCCTCTCGCAGTTTATATTTTAATGGCACGATTTGTGCGTGTGTACACGTTCTCCGGTCGCTTTACTCCCGTCGTTAAGTTGCTCACACGTATCGAAGACGGTCTCGGGTCGCTTGATATTCCCCGTGCAATAATCCGGCGTATCAGTTTCTCACTCTGAACACCACTCGGTTATTTTATTTATTCTCGAATCATGAAAGAGCTTGTCGTCCTTAAAGGACGACACTAAATTCTGTCGCGTTTGATAGCTGCTACCGATTTTCTTAGCTACTTCCAATCAACTCGATTTCCACTCGTTCCGCTGCTTCTTTTTCAATCCCAGAAGAAAAAGAATGAAAAAACTACGTGATGTCAAAGGGATACATTAGTCTTCTTACCACTGGCTTCGAGGTGCGAAGAAAAAGTCGGATAAAACGCGAGTAGATGAGGAGAGAGGACGAGAAGAAGTGTTCACACTCGTCCAAATGAGCGGAGGTGATTATATAAAGAGAAAAGTCAGAGAACTACCCCATTCGTTACGAAAGCAACACTCGTTGTACGAAGTGTAGAATTGACTCCACATTTTTTTCGTTACTTCTTGCTACCTGTCCCCTTTTTGCACTTCCATCTTTGTCCATCTAAGTAAAGACTATTCTCGCATTTTCCAGGTACAGTAGTCACTCACAGATATATATGTATATCAACATATAAATGCCCATTTCTATCCCTGTTCACTTCTCGCTCTCATCTTCTTTGCTCACCCCTCCCTTTTGCACCGATCCACGTCTCAACGTCTTGGCAAAGTCGTTTACTGCCTTCAGCGTTAAGTTGTTCCACCGAACACATTCCTTGGCTACCGGCTATAGCGTTGTTTCAGTTCAAACCTCGAAGCTCAACAGCTATGGAGCTTCCGTTTGCGTCACTCTGGCATCACCAGAAACGACGTGGCACATACATACATATATAGTGATATAATTGATATATGGGAATTTAATTCCTTCATCACACGCTCTTACTTATTCCGGACTGAGTCACTTTTGCTCGAGTCTCGCCCGTGCAGCCGTATTTGCACAACCAGCCTCTGGGCAATAACGTATAAAGCTGTAAAGATCAACAAGACCATGATCGCATCACGGGTCGTACACTTTTCCGTTGATGGGAAGATTGGAGAAAAGAAACAAGTCGTCGGTGATGGTTCAGAGAGTACGAGTCACTTGTTTGCTTTATAAATAGGACTTTGATGTGATGACTTGAGAGCTTCATGACAGTAGAGACTTTATTAATTCCACCGGCGAGATATGAAAAATCGATCGATGATTTTTATTTTCCTCAATTTGCAATTCGTGCTATAATTGAGTTAAATATTTACACGGCTGCTAGATTCGCATCGTCATTGAATGTTTCTGATAAATTCACTGACCCTATTCAATTTGCACGTGTCATCGTTTCGCTTCGAGTAACAGACGAGACTTTGATTTTGTTCGATCGCGTGTTGCATAGTTTTTGTGCCAAAAGCAATTAACAGTTTTTGCAGAAAAGGAATAATTCATGTCATCCGTTTCGACAGTTTTACTTGAATTACTATAGAGGGGGATGAAGTAGCAAGTCGTCGTATAGCCAACCTAAAACTTCCCTTATTACGATCTTGATCCTATTTTACTTTGAGTACCTTCCTCTAGGCCTGCTTTATTCGCTATACTTCGGGACAAAAGTTCTACCGAAGCTGCTACTTCCTATACATCTCGTTCAGCAATTCGTACTTTCCCTCTCTGACCTCGGGCATTCTTACTCAATGCAGATCCTGCATCTTCCCCTTATTTTGCCATTTTTCCTCGACATCGGCCTCGCTCTTGTTCACGTGGCTTCGATCTTCGCTGCTTGACGTATTCTTCAACCTTAACCAACTAATAGAAAATACTTTGGTAGAAAAGCCTCGAGCTATTGCGAACTGCGCGTTAGCAAATGCTATGAATTTATTAGGCCGGAAGGTCTCATTGGTTTCGAAGTAAGGCCAAGCGAAAAGACAACGGGGCAGATAGAAACCTTCCCGCGTGACAAGCTACCCCGCCCACAATAGCTTTATCTCTCTTGCACATTATTTCAACGCTTTTCGCTAACTATAACGATCGACTTTGCACGTGTACATCGTGTGAATGATTATTCACGCTGACGCGCTATGTATAGCTCTCGACACTCGAGCTTCATCTTTTATGGATGTATTTCTATTAACGAAGTTCCTACGGGTCGGCGGATAAATATGCTAGTCAACTTCGTAGCCTGTCAAGTGATGTTGAAATTATTTATTTACTAGATATTCAATTACCACGTACTCATATCGGGTGAATTATATTTTACACGAGATTTGATTAAACCCTTAGTGGCCACTTGCTGTAACTAGTTGCCCCAGACTCAGAAAACGTGAAATTAGAGCTTTAAAACCTTGACTGACATAATCGCAGGAATAAAAAAGTCGTTTAGTCCGCTCATCGTTTATTCCAACTAATGAACATGTGATTAATGCCCCGAGTGCAACAGACTGTAGAATGCGGTGCGTAAAACATATTTATAGACTGGTTACACATCCGAAGGGATGGATCGAGGTATCGGGTTGAACGGGGTAGCACTTGCGTAACACGTTTCTCCTGAGCAAGTACGTTACACGTGGGGTCTTCTGGGATTAGGCTATATATTTTCCTCTCAAAGGGATTGAACCATTAGGCAAACTCCGTCTGAAACTCTGGCTGCCGACTTCTATAGATAGGTGCATGTACGTGTACACCAATAGAAGGTAGTATTGGTGTTGTTGGCCCAGGTACACGTTGGAGATCGTTGATGCCCATCCCGGTTCACACTAAGGTCCCCATTGACTGTTTAGTCAAACGAACGGTGGTTGCAATTTACATTCTAATGGCACATATGGTCTCTTGCGAGCGCCTTGCCGCTCTTCCTCATCGGTGCAGTAAGGAACCGGAGTGTATGCACATACGTTTATTATGTGGCAAGGTATACGTGCATGTCAACGTGGATGTCAATTTCATGGATTTCGGGAGCGGTACATATGCCTTGTTTCGCCACTGTTAACCAGTGTTTACGAGTTGGAACGGAAACGGTATTCGTCATGATTTATGTCTTTAGTCCAATCGGGAGATTTTATCCCATCATCGATTCGAAACTCTACGCCCTGAAGCGCAGGATCGTACTATAAAGTAGTAACTACTAATAAGTTCCAACTGCTGATTCCAGGAATTCTCGTGTACACCGATATGACTGTGTGCCAGTAGCAAAACACCAGCCAAGTCAGACACTGTTACCAAATCGGATTGACTTCGTTCTCACCGTTTTTTTTAAATTTTTCATGTGGATGTTTCTGGATAGTTTAAAAAAAAAAGTTGAAAACGTGCTTTCTGAATATGAACGTCACAAACAACCGAGCGGTGGCAAAATTCCAAAGGGAAAAAAAGTTTTTCCACTATCATTAGTACGAATTAATTAGAACGCGGGCATTCCGTTTTTATGATTTTGTGGCTTATTTGCCAAGGGAGTTTGAATGTTATCTTGGAATCCAGTGAGTACTGCCGTGAAAAATAGTCGAGAACTGTTGTTTTTTCTCATCAAGGCTACAAGATCTTTTTGTTTGGAGAATTATGATTGTTTCGGCCCTTGAATAATCACAGTTATCTTGGCATCGATCGCACTAATATAATGCCTGTTTTAATAATTCTTTATTTAACGGAGGAGTTGCCACTAAATTGGATAATGAGCTGCGAGAATCGCTGAGAAAGTCATGTGGCTTGATTCCTCTCTTTTTTATCTGATGATTTCGTAAATACTCCGTTTTTTCGTTCATTTTTATTAATGAGCTCCTTTTGTAGGATATAACGTGACGCTTTTTGTTTTTTTTTGTTTGTTTGTTTTTTTTTTTATGGGATTCATAACGCGTGGAAACGATGAACCTAGAAAGCCGGAAACACGCTACAGGAAATGAAAACTCGGTGAATTAGAGGATGAGTTTGATATTCCTGCAGTTAGATTTATCCGTACAGGAAGAACTTGGACGACAGATTTTCCTGGCACTTGTATGCCCTGCGTGTATTCTTGGGTGCCTTTTGTCAGTGTGTTCCTAACGCGAAGAGTGCTGCTGCTTGGTCGTTGTGAGCTCGTTGCCGGCTAATGCTCGTTATCTCAACGGCTCGACTGTCTAATGGTTCTCCGTAATGGCCCCCGCAATCCACCGGGAACCAAATAGCAACACGATATATCGTTCGTTTCTCGCTACTCTCCCGCGCTAACTTGCGCCCCATCTATGTATTATTCCGACTGTTATTTCAACCTGAGAATTTGCATACGCGTTACCAAGCGTACAAGATGCTTCAATGCAGATACGTTCAGGGTTAATGGCCAATTGATCCGGACGTCCGAAATCACACCGAAGCCAACTTATGGATC
The DNA here is from genome assembly GCA_037952995.1 of Hyposoter didymator. Classification (NCBI taxonomy): domain Eukaryota; kingdom Metazoa; phylum Arthropoda; class Insecta; order Hymenoptera; family Ichneumonidae; genus Hyposoter; species Hyposoter didymator. The sequence goes on along the minus strand of JBAJMU010000001.1, from coordinate 21,058,648 downwards.
CGCATTTTATCGATTTTATCAAATTTCAATTGCAGCATCTTCTTTGTCTTACTTTTGATGGAAACATATTGACGGAACATTTTTTCCAATTCTTTTCAATTCGCATCCTTGATTTTTGGAGCAGCCCAAGCACGTGATGTCGAAGCCTAATTTTCTGGACTAAAGAATCATAAGAGTGTGTAAGGCGAAGGAACCATTTTTCTGTTGAATTTTCATTACGCATATATAGTCAGTGATATGCCAAGCTAGTCCGGCATCATGCGTGGCATTTGCCCGTAGTTTCAACGTGAAATAATGTCGTAAGAAAAAAGCGTAGACGTGTGTTACTCGAACAAGAGCGCGGAGATTCTGACTCGACGGAAAATACGCCTCGCGAGATGTTGGAGCTCCCGCGTTGCCGTTTCTTCGTTCGGAAAATGGAAGAAAAACTCTGTCGGTGATTTTCTTAGAAAGACGTAAGGCGGAATGGGATGCGGGGACGAAGAAGAAGAAGAAGAAGAGGGAGAAGGATGACAAAAGAGGGAAGCGAGGGGAGTAAACGACGTCGCGTGACTCGCCACATTCACCGGAAACGGGAGACATTCAATCGATAGTAATTTCTTCGGGTTCCCTCTTCAGGCGACCTACGCTTGCGTATAAATCCATCAACTTGATATCAATTTACTTCTCCGCTGCTGGGAATATCGTTTATAAGGATTTCCAGTGATACGGGATACAGCGACAAAAACAAAATTGGCATCTGCCAGAGGCTGGTTGATCGTGTCAAAGTTAACAAAGTTATTATATTTACTCCATCGAATGTGAGTCATCGTCTTATCATTATTTTACACGAGGGAGATAATATCGAATGGTCAGTGAAAAATAAAGCGAACGAGTCCGAGATTCGATTTAAATTCCACAAGAGCTCGTTCTTGGGTATAACGGCCTGCGGGATGATGTTGTATGAATGCATGGACGTCAGCAAATCTCGCTGAACTCGAAAATATCGAAGCTACCGAGTGAACGATGGCAATTCGACGAATCAGGTTCCCATAGTAAAAAAAAAATACGTTTATAAAAAACGGGAAATCACTCGCTCATGTGACATCGAGCCAGACCTACGCGGTCGTTCTATTTTCGCCTTATTTATATCCTGCACCAAAATTCCTTTTTTTTTCTTCAAATTACGCGCAGATTGACTTTCATCGCGGCAAAAAAAAAACTGCCTTAATGAAAAGGACGAGGAGCGAAGAGTCAGCAAGCACGAAAAGCGATTCCCATATACGTTCAGAAGCTTTCTGACGTTGAGCAATTTTTGCCTTACTGTCCCTCACCTGACAACATATTTGGCCGTCCAGTCGCGTCGTTTGGAGTAATAGCCACCATCCGTAAAATGCCATACGAGAATTCAATGTTGTACGAAACGAGAAACGGTTTGAGAATCGAGTGCGCTTACTCTGGGCGATACTGTGAATTAATCACATTGCCAATCTGACGGCTGAGTGATGCTAGGAGCTTGGAATATCGAGGCTCGCAAGGATCACAGCATCGTTTCCGGTGTGGTTTCGGGCCGCGTATCTGTCGCGTATTTCCGTCAAATCCAGTCGAACGTGAGATCGTTCTATAGTATGGCAAAGGGTGAGAAAGGGTGACGCTTATATATATAAAGGCAAAAGAATGGAGGACACAGGAGAGGTCGTTTGCGGCAGGCTAAACTTTATTGGCCACGGTAACCGCTCGCGAATTTGCCGCAGCGTTGCGGAGACCGCCGGGTTGAAGCGTCACGTGCACGGAAATGCCGCTCCGCCAGGGCTGCTGCTGTTACCGCCTCCGCGTCGTTGTTCATTTTTTTTTCCTTCAGCATGCTTTTTTCCTACCCCCTCCCATTTCCTCTCATTCTACTTCTATCTCACTCTCGGCCACTGGCTTCTTTTTTGTTGCGGGTCAACGCTGAGATTTAATGACCTTGCGGCTTGCTCGCCTTTTGGCAACTCAGTCCCTACTGGAGATTGCAAGCACAAAAATTTCAGCGGCGAACCTTTTTCATTTCTAAATTACTATGCTAGTTGAGGAGCGCGCGCTTGAAATTACCATTTCCGACAAGCTCGTCTAATTAATGCAAATCCAAGAGATTCTCCCGCTTAAAATCGATTGGCAGAGATTCTTCACTCTTTGTCGATTTCGTAACAACTATTCACGAAATACAGTCCGAAATTCTTTCTCGTGCATGTGTGTTTTTGAATCAAGTGTACCTGGTCTCATGAATGCATTCATTTGCCCTAAATATTTTTTGGAATTCAGAACGGAAAATTGAATGATAGCCCATGGAATAAAAAAATTGGAAATTCGAAATTTCGTGAATCACAAAAGTTTTTTATAGAAAACTTACGATTTTAAACGAACACCTCGTATATCTTGATTCGGAAAATAACACATACACGATTGAGAGTTTGCAGTAAAGATGCAATACATGATGCCTCAAGGTATCTGCATGGTTCACATTTATCTCAAGCATAAAGATATCCACATATATATCGAGAGCATGAGGTGCACCTGAATGTGTACGAAGTACGATGCACCAGATGGCAAAAAAGTGCAGTTTTTTTTTATGGGGAATGTTGAAAAGCTGAAGTAAGGGGATGGAGTTTCATAAAAGGATCGACGAACTTTTTGAGTATAGAACAAATTCATGGTATGGAAAGGTGTGATGAGCTGAAAACTGTTAAGGGGCAGCCATTTTTTCGTCATTCAGAATCTTAATACTGCCTTGTAATTAGTCCACAGAATTGTCGAAGTTGAAATTTTAAGGAGCAGTAGATTAAGCAGATGAAGATAAACATTTCTAAAGTTTTGCAGTTGAATCTTGTTTCTTGAGACTCCAGAAGTTTTATTTTCGCTCACTCATCTCCTTTACCTTCAACATCCTTGGGCCAACTCAACAATGACTCGCTTAGTTTTTTTTTGCGCTACTCACCCATAGCCCAGCATAAATTCTCACCCAGAATTCTGCCCTTGGGCAGAGCTGCCTATGTAACCAGTAATTAAGTCGGTTGTACTGCTATTATGTGATGGAGATCCTTTTAAGGCAGGTTTTACATTCGAGAGAGATATTCCGTCAAGGGCTGAAAGTTTAAAGGCCAAATGGTGGGTTTCTCCCGGAGTCCACGAAACTTTGAGGCCTTCGAAAATATTTGCATTTTTTTTCAAGCTATTCTATATCTGGAGGCGAGACCTTTTTACAAAGTGAAGTATATTGATGTAGGAAACTACGGAAACAAAAATTTTCCCGTAAATAAGAGCGCAAACAATTTCAAAACACAGCAGAATTTCGTTTCTTTGTGTTCCTTCGAAAAATATTCCGGATTGAAATTCTGGAGATTTATTCAAAAAATGTTGAGGATGATAAAAAAAAATGACTTCGAAAAACGTAGCACGATAATTATAGAGGAGTGAAATCTTTACTTTGGTGTTTCTCATACACAAAGCTCGCAGGTCGATATATCAGCGCGATCGACGAGAACCACGACCCTCGAATTAATGTTAATTTAGGGTCCCAAGCCAAAATCTAACGTCGAAGGGCATAAAAAAAGAGCATGAAAAAAGCGATAAACACGTAGTGCAAAAATTCCACTATACGGCTTACAGGCAATTAACGATGGAGGAGGTTCGTGAGTCTTCCAACCAGCTCCACATACATTTTTAATCGATCCCTTCGGAAAGATTATCTCGGGCTATGGGCGTATGGAATTTTTCACCCAGACTCAAGGTTTATAAAATACTCTGCGTGTATATTGTCTACGAGAGTTCATAATTGAACGTTTCGAAATGTAAATTGATGGATTGTTTTTGAAGTTCCAAGGAATTCATTTTATTTTTTCATTTTTATTACTATTGCATTTTTTTCTGTTTATTTGTTTCAGGTAAGTCAAGTCGGACAAAGTCGTGTTAAGGAAGGAGCTGAAATGGAATCCATCCAGGTCAGGAGTTTCTGTACCGTTCGTTATTGTCTTCTTTCCATAAAGAAACACAAATTTTTCTCCCCCTTTTAAAAACAAATACAGACAATACTTTTTCTTTGAATTGCGAACTACTGCTGATCCCTTGATCGTAATATTTCCATTATTTTTACGTTTCACCTCTACACAGAGAAAACCGAGTACTTTGTCAGATAAACAAATCGATCAGTGCCTGGATCAGCGGTTGTTATTTCAGCTTGAAATGAGAGAATGCAATGACGTTCGGAATCTAACAATCGAAAAAGACGGAATGTACGTATTGGTGAACATACGTAATGCACAAGCAAATAGTTGCCTTTCGTCCTACACACCGCCACAAGTAAAATCAATCCAAGTCCAATCTGCGACTTTTCTGCGACGCAACTTGTGCTCCACTGCTACCCCGCCTTTATTTTCCGTGTCTTCCCTCGAGAGCAATGAAGAGAATCTCATTTCAAGACTTCGGGAAAGAAAAAACTTGACTTTCGCGCGAAACGATCGATTTTTCTGCATCTTTTTATTCGGAACATGACAAATACGAGAAAAATCTGAATTCTCATGTTTTTTCTATACGAGGCAATACCGAGTCTCTAGATCAAAGGGAGAAGCTCAAAAAAATGCTTGACCAGAGTTCGTAAATATGTAGTTTTTGGTGAAACGAAAAATTGAAATTAGAAGGCACAACAGTTCAGATGCACCATTCGCTAAGTAGAAATAGTCGGTTCTTGCGCTCTCTATCAACTAATTAATTGTAGAAGCGGGGGATGAGGTATGGGAGGAACATATAGCTGGTAAAAATTTTCGAGCAGCGTGTATATGAGAATTCTCAAGCAAATCGTCATGAAAGTAACGGGAGGAGGGTAGAAAAAATTCAATGGTCAAACTCTTTTCCAGAAGTAACATGCCCGGTTCTGTAAAAGCGTCGGTATACGTTTCGGTATAGGAAAATAGAAGCGCAGCATGAGAAAAAGAAGAAGTATGAGTAAAAGTGAGGTCATCGTTGAAGTGAGTTTTCCCGAATGCGATCCTGCTGACTAACTCGCGTGAGGGAACAGTTTGCCAACTCGTTGAGAGAGCGAGACTCGAGCTCGATAGTGGGTTATCTATAGGTTGTCCGTTGGTTTCGAGTCTCATACGGTCGTATGCGCTTCGTTTCCGCCCTGGCTCAGTTCATCCGTTGGTTTGTTCCAACGGTTCGGACCCGGGACGAAAGCGCATCTCAAACTCTCATAATTTAACGTTTGGATTCATAGCAACATCAGCAATTTCATTTTCTCTGCTTTCGGTCTGAGCTCCTCCTTTTCCCTTACTGTTGATTGGAAAACATGCGAGCAGCTTTCTAGAATCGACCCTCCAGATATTCTCGTGTCTCTTATTAAAGGGGAAAATTGGCAAATTGATCAGAAAGTTTAATTTGTAGAAGTTTCTTCATTTGGCACAAGACCGAATATTGCTGTAAGGATATTAAGGAACAGGACGAAAAAAAGCAATAAGCTGAGCCCAAGTACAGTAGATTTCCGAAAACATTGGCTACCGAAATTCTGAACTACCGTTCGAGAAAAATAATAACTGCTCATCAGCTGTATTGATCGACTCCAGCGAAAATGGCTGGGCATCTGTACCAGAGAGTATTTCCGAGGTTTGCAAATGCCTGGTACCGCATATCCAGTGGTATATCCCCGCATGTGTATCTTGGAGTCTTTGAGTAGTGGCGAGCATCGAACCCGGTAGTGTTGTAGGGGCACAGCCAATAGGGCAATCGCTATATAAGATTGTTGTACATAGCGCCTTAGTTCCAAGGCTGGATATCGCATGGAGGCAAGGTCCGATCAGTAGGGTTTTGTGCTCTCTTATATGCACTGCGGTATGCATTGCGAGCTCACGGGCTGGGGGGATTCGCCTTGTGTATATGTCGGCAGGATTCTTGTGCGCCATCGAATCGCTGCATGCAGCCACACTTGGCGCTGTGTTTAGCTTCAATCCAAAGTCCGGCTGGCTCAATCGCTCGAGACGAGCGAGAGTAAAAGGAAGAGAGACCGATATAGATAGAGATTAAACCGACAGATACACAATCCCCGAGGGTGGACTATATCGATGGAGTAGATAAATGGTAGCGGTTACAGAGAGAAGAAGAAATGTACCTGTGGCCTTAGTCCACTTGACCAACGATCCTTCGACAACCGATAACGTTTCTTCAGCGCAAATTTTCCACTCTCTGTATAATGTGACAAAATGACGAACGTGCACAATATGACGGCTATTTAGATCGTTGAATCCCGGGCCAATGGGCGCGATGAGAACGTGCATTAATCAAAAGCTTCGCGAAAACATCAAGCGGAATGTAATGAATTGCATACATACAAACGCCACCAGACACGATATCCATTTTCAGCATGGGTGCATGCTTGCCATAAAACATGTATTCGCAAAGCAAATAAACACAGCGCAGCATTAATCAAGGGAACAACGAACGAGAAATGTGTTTGACAGTGAAATAAACCAGATGTGGAATAGACTACGCTATTAGTTCGGAAATTAATTTCCATACAATCATTGACGTACGCGAAAGCGTAATTCTCTAGCTCGCCATAATTTAATCGACTTCGCGGTATAATTAAATTATAATTTTAGGATTGGAAACCCCAGGCAAATATACACGAGAATCCAAAAATTGCAGCGTCAAAATCTCGTTCAACCAAATTGCAAACTATGATTTATAACGTGATCTGAAATTCTTATTTATCGACGCTGTGCACGTAGGAACGAAGTAAAAAACTCGATAAACTGCAGCATATCGGTGAACGTAAAAATAAGCGGTTTTAATCATCCACCCATGCTTGCAAATAAAACAAATATATTAGATGTCAGAAAAAACGCCATGGCATGGTGTTTCGCCTCCTATCGCATTATGGACAGACGTCAAGTCTCGTTACCGAGTCACGGGGCGATCGACCTTGCGAGTTTTCTTACGAAAGGCCGTGTGCTCCTGCGGGTTGTTACGCTTGCCTTTTTTGTGCTTGGGGCACGCATAGTTGATTGAAGGAAATAGAGTAAAAAGATAAATGTGAAGCTCGCCGGTAGGGGGCGATTGGATAATGCAGTTTTGCCTGGTGTTCGCTTTATTAGGTATGCATGTACGGAGTATGGAGCAAGGAGGAAAGGACGAGCAGATCGAGCAAGCAGGTACACAGGTACAGGGAAGCGATGCATCGGTGCATCAGATACTCGTGTATTCAGTGTATACACGAAAGCAGCAGGCTCTAGGCAAAACAGTATATATAGGCTGAGTGGAGTGTAGAGAGTGAAGAAGAGGAATGGCGAATGCGGAGGGAAGGCGAGGCAGAAGGAAAAGAATACGAAGAAGAAGAAGGAGAAGTAAAGGAACTATAAAGATAGGGACTTTTAGTGATCCGCGAAGCGTTATTAACGTCCAACGCTGTAGGCGAGCCTGATCACATCGCGTTCGTGATAAATCGCTTCGTTGGCTTTTCTCTATCCCCTTCCTTTTCTTCACTTCCTCTCATGCACTCGTTCTTGTCGTTCAGGCCTGTTCGCATCATACCAGATTCGGTATACCCGGCCGCGCCATTATGTCTTGTACGTTTCATTATAAATTTACGTCGGAACAGGTATCGAAAGAGAAAGGGGTCAACGAAGCGTACCATTCGTAAAGAAATTTTTATTCTCCTTTAATATTATTCTCATCCGTATATCGTTAATTCTCACTTCGTCGGCAAGCTTATGGTAGCCATGCATCATGATGACGAGGAAGCATCCACCTAATATGCTTTTATCCATCTCCAACTCGAGAGATATTACTTATCTTCATTCATTATTATTTGTTATTGCTTAGAAAATTTTACGCTCCATGTAATTTTTTATCATTAAAGTGACGATTTTTTGTCGCCAACAATGCGAAGCTCACGATAAACAATCAATGCGTCTGTTAAGGACGTTGTATGCAACATTTTCTATCGATAGAATTCCTTCAAATTTCCATCACACAAAGGCAATAGTGATGTCTAATAGCTCGCAAAATTTAAAGAGGTCTCACCATGTAGAAGTCGAGATATTTATTTATAAAAGTCACAATTTTCAGTTGAAATTTCCAATTTTCCACAATAAATATTTCAATATCTAAATGGTGAAGCCTCTTAAAACTTTGCATACACTTTTATGTAAAATCGAAGAAGCCTTATTTACTTCTTCAAAAAAATCGGTCATAAATTTTTGTCGAAATTTTGCTTGTTACATAACGAATACAGATTCCCTTGGACAATCTTGAATTTAGAGTATGTTGTTCTTTATTCAATATGTATCAACTTTTTTCAATGATCTTAGACTCGCAAACCATTTTGCATGTAAGAAAACTGAAAATAAAAATTTCATTAAATTTTTAATCGCTTCGTACTATAGTCCTTGCCGTTTTGTTTCGCGCTATTTTTCCCAAACGTTCGGCAACGTAGTGCGACGTCCTATATCTGAAAATGGAGCTCGACAAAGTCTCGACCATAATGGTCCAGATTAGGATTAGTTAAACGATCTGTAAATACACATTTATCTTCCTATTTCGTGCCAAGCTCAAAAAATATAGAATTCCAAAGCAGAAGCGCTAAATTCCTGAAAACGTAGATTCACTCGGATGCGGATATTTCTCTAAATGAATTCTGCGAGTGATGTGAGATTGAGTCATTTTCAACAGAGAAACGTCTCTCTCGAGATTCTCTCGAGCTCGCGTATTATATTTTCCAGCAACTTCGTACATGCATTCCCAAGCTTTCGACAAAGCTGACTGATCCGTTATAAGCGTCGTTGCTGTATCCAATCGCCGGTCGCTGTCAATTTCTCCGATAACTCGTACGTCTTTCAGTTCTCGTATGTGGACGAGTGCATAGGAAGATAGAGAGAATGCACATACAGCTATACGACTAAATGGGAACGAACGGAGGTAACCGGCAAAGCCGGATTACTGTTAGCAGCTCGGAGAGACCGCTGCTCTCAGCTATTCGCACTTTGCATCTCGTGTGTTTATGGTATCCGGTGCTCTGACCACTCTTCCCTTTTTTCCACGTCCTCCTGCTGGCTCCTGCCAATCCGCATAGGAGGACAGCTATCGAGTTTCTTTTTATGACATCTGGTTCTTCGACGCGGGGGAGGAGAAGGATTTTGCGACGATAGTTTCCATAATAAAATTATTATAAAATCACATCAACTTTCTTGAAGTTTCAATGATTTCCATCAATTGATTGTTGTCCAACGAACGAGACTACACTTGAAAATAACTAATTAATTAATCAAACATTTCAATCGGCTCCGATCCTCCTAAAAGACTGTACGTGTTTTTTTTTCTGGGAAAAAAATTACTAATCTTGTCGCAGTGGAAATTTTTGTCTGGCTTGGCATTTTCCAACGGTTCTACGTGCGTACGCTTTCTGGGACCCGAGGTTCTGCTTTGGCGTGATAGTTCTCCGATTTATGCGCCTGTGTACGTGTAATTATTTACATGTATGTATCTGATTTCTCGCTTCAACTTCAACTCGGTTATTTGACCATCTCTCTCACTCTCTCTCTCTCTGGTTTTCTTTCTGGAACTACCGGTATCGTGGAAGGATAAACAAGACCGCTGGCGCTCATTACCCTCGCGGAATACTCGTTCGTCCATGTACTTCCTGTGCGAGCTGCAGAGCTAATTGCCGCAGGCACGGGGTGAGAGCCTAGGGCTGCCCGTTACTTCTCCGCATGTATGTACGGATTATGGAAGCGATGGGGCGACGCTTATGGCTTCTGCTTCGTACTAGTGCACGTATTGTGTCCGAGAGCGTCTTGATTTTTTCTTCTTCTCTCTTTTGACTGCGATTCTCTCCTCCGTCGAATGTATTACTTCAGTGATGCCGTTATTATTATCTATGGCGTAAAACTTATTGTGCTCAGGTTTCAACGGCTATACTTCATTCTAGGAAGTTAATTAATTTCCCCAACGTCTGGTTTTCGATTTAATTTGAAAATGCATCATCGCCAGTTGTCGATTTATATTTTCGACCAAATAGTCTCGGTTTTCTAATGCAGGAACCAGGTTTTGCTCATGAGGGAAGACGTTAGTATTTTTCCATCGGAACCAACACTGTCCGGGAGGCGAAAAATCATCACCTCGCACCTTCGAATTCGTTTATGATTCATGAAACTTCAAGAGCCACGTTCTTATGATTCGATGTTCGTTCGATCGATTTGTATATCGCAGAATCTTCTCCGTCTCTCTTTTGATGATTTTCGTTGAAATGCAACGAACATCTGTTTTTTTTTTTTTTCAGTAGAGCTAATAATTTTTATTCAATAATGGGTCTGGAGAATGAAACGATCCTCGCTTGGGACCTAAAAACTCAATAGACACGAAAAATTGTCATGATTTTAAAAATTCAATAAATAATCAACACACGAAATATTTTTCGTTTTTGAATTTCAACGTTTGCAGACTTCGAAGTCATCTCTTTTGTACGTGTAGCTGTATATTTCGATAATATTCCCGAAGGCATTTGGATGATGTCCAATTATACGTAATGCTGGGATAACAATGATTCTGCCAATAGATTTTTGCGGTTCGAGCCTCGAGGGAGGCAATTGAGGAGCGAGAGCTATAAAAATGTAGTCGATAGGCTCGAGTTGCTGGGCATAAAGTATACGCGTTCCTTCCGCGGATTCTAAGCGCCAGGTACAAGCGTATAATCAAGGCAATCGAATGATATCCACTGGGTATGATGACTCTACACATATATACTCATATTAATATTTGTGTGTGTATGTGTGCACAAGGATCATCAGAATGCTCTAAATCGCGCGGTTCGGGTACCGACTTGGTGGGAATTGTACACGCAGACACATACAAAGAGGAGAGTGAATCGCATCAGGAAATCAGTCACGTACTGGTACTACTGGGATCTCGGCCTTCGAATTACCGTTAAGCCCTTGATCGCGATTTGACCCCACGAGCGGCGTCAGAGCTAATGCCTCAACTCCCGGCTGCTGGTGGTTTATTCTCCAGCATAACATTTCGATGATGATACGAAAGCTTTTGCTTCACCAGCGTGTTGGAATGGCGAACTTGGCAGTTTTGCTGTATAGAGAACCGATCGGTTGTTGCGGACCAACCCGATTCTCGCCGTTGGTCTCCAGCGAGAACTCATTCTTCTCGGGCATATATATAGCGCATCTACATGCTTTTCCTTATAGAACGAAATGTACCACGCGTCGGTGGTCGACCGGTGGCTCATTATGCTACAGCTGCTACGGATATACACTCGTGCGGCGGCCTGTGCTCGCGCACACACTTTCCACTGTATATTTCTCCACCGCGTGGCTCTTGTTGCTCTGGGTCCTTGCTCTTTCGCTTTGCTCCGTTCGCTACAGCGAATCGTAGCTCGGGCGAATTGTTCTAGCAAATAGATGGAAGAAAAAGCTCGTTTCGCTGACCGGATATGCAATGTGCTCTTCCCCGACGTAACTCTCTCCTTTTTCTCTTTTTCCTGCATCCGCTTCTTAGATTCGTATCTGTTTATACCTCGCCCCTCGCCTCGTATATATCTCTATGACTTCACTTTTCAATGCTGATGAACCAACGCTCCCGGAGTTTGCTTTTCTACCACCATTGCTACGAAAATTCTGCTGGCATGCCGATCGTAACCAGCGCATGTCAGCTTTGCTAGAAACTTCACTTATACGTCCTCGTCGGAGCACGAGAGGGTGGAACGAAGCTGCATTCAATGTGCAAGCCTCAGACTAGAGTTTTACTCCGGCGGATATTGATGCTTTCAAAAGCCTCGCTGCACAGACGGGATACGCTTGCGGTTTCGCAGTAATGCTCATTCTAACACGGATGCCCGAAACATGCAGAAAAACGCGTGTCCGTATTTTCGTGCATGCTACTTGGTCACTCATACAACACGAGATTGTAAACACGGGAACCGCAGTTTCTGAACAAAGTAAACTTAGCGATTCGCTCCTCATTCGAGAAAAAATGTTGTATCTATTTTCCGCTCTCTATATAATTGTGCTAATGAATGAATAAGTAAATAAATAAACAAATAACCAGAGCAGCTGTTTCTACCGCATAAAAATGAGCAAATAATGACCGTTCGGATTTTATGCGCTCGTTATTGGAAAAGAGTGTGGATAAAACATGCGAATGTAGCAATTCTGCATGAGATCTCCACGAGAGTGAACACTCATCAGCAAAAATAGCTCAATTTACAATGGCAGAAGCTGCGTTTGTTCGTCGATCGTTTACAACCCTCCATTCCGCACACTTCATCACTCTCGCCCCATTCCGCCATTTATTTCGCTCGAATTTTTCCATTTTTTCATATCTCCTTTTTTTTCTGATATTTTCTGTAAAAATAAAAAATTTCCAATTACCTTTGGGAGACGTTCGAAGTTTCAAACATGTTTTCCTTTTCGCAATTATCTACAGAGCGTTTTCACTGCGAGTCGCGAGATAGAACGTAGCATCGTGTAGCGAGGCTTCCTCGCTGCATTCAGCCAAGTGAAACGTTCGAGTGAAGCAATAGAATGTCCATAGATATCGGTCAACGTACCAAGAGCTAGTATATTCGGAATATTATTTTTCTGTAACGTTGTACAGACACTATTCCGAGTACTGGAAGCTCCACTGAACATATGACCAGAGCAACTACGAAGGTGAACATTTTTTTACCACCTGGGCCTTCACGACGTTGTACACTTTTTACAGACAGCATTTTAAAACTCCCCAATTTCAAACACGAACACCAAAGGCTCGGTGGTGCTGGAAGCGAAGAGACGAGGGAAACATCGAACCCACATAATTGAGAAGGGTTTCGTGATCTGGTACATCCGGTCACGCAAATATTTGATCTTGCAGCGAGATTCAACAGTAAACATTAAATCGAGACAGCATCTTGGAAACACGAAAGGGAGATGAAGAGCGAGTGAGGTAAGAACACAAAACATTTACGTTCGAGGTTCGTACGTTCGTGAAGATTTTTACTCTCTCGGAAAGTAACGATCTTTAACACTATTCGAAAACCACTCCTCGCGAATTCGTCGGCATTAACTCATTGAGGAACTAAGGAAAACGCAGCGCACCGTTGTCCCAGCTTGAATCATTCATCTGGAGTGAACGAGAGAAAAAGATACGCGATGAACGATAAATAAGAAGGGAAGAAAAAGTTAAAAAACTGTTGCTGGAATAAAATACTTCGGCATACGTTTACGTGCACTGCAGAATCGAAGTACCTGGACCAGTACGAAGACGAGTAACTGCTTTGGTCAATTTAGTCGAGTAACATCCTGAGGCTTCCTTGAGTAACACGTTGCTTCGTCCATTCAGTATGAGATTCGTTATCAATTTTGTTACGTAAATTTTTTTTTTCAAAATCTTTAAACCTTGATTTTATAAAAATCGCTGTAACTTTTTTTTTTACGAACTGGTACTCCAGCTACCGCACGTTTTCTGCATTTCCGAATTATCTTTGAATTGATAATTAGCGATTTTTGATTTATTGTCATTTTTTCAGTTGCTTGTGAACTTTGAAGTGGAAAGTATGACGAAAAATGTGATTTTTTGGTTCGGGTTCCCAAATTATCGGAATGCAATAAAGCGCAAAACCTATTCTGGTTCATGAGCTTCATTCAGTAGTTTTTGCGCCAAAGGGCATGAACACAATAGCGAGATTTCAATACGCATAGAGATTTCAATTTGATCCGAAATTTGGCTAATTACAAAAAGTAACGTTATCCCTTTTAATTCTGTTGGATAAAATATTGGGGCAACGCGAAATGATAAATAAAACGGAAATGACAATTTGACTTTTGATTTGGAGTAATTTTCAATTTCTCTTAACTTGCGAAAGTTCTCAGGCATCGGTTCAAGTGGCAAAGCTTGATTCGGCAATTTACAGCTGGAATTAAAGGCAAGCACGAGATTTTCGGCGCCGCGGGTGTAATTCTCACCAGAGAACTCAGTCTTGCACGCCCGCGCGCGCGCGTATCCGCCGCGAGCTAGTTGGCAGACGTTCAACCCTCGCGAACGGTCGCTGAAGGAATGCGCGAGGTCCACCCTTGGTACAAAATAGAAGGGAGGACGGGGCCACCCAACGAACAATGAATTTCGCACTTATAATTGGATGTGCCGTTGTCGCGGACAGTGCTTTTAATGGTAAGTGCCTGAGAGACGTAGCAAAAGGGGCAAAGAGGAACGAGGGGCGGTAACCCACTTCCGTGTGGGACTACGACGTCGCTACCTCGTTTCTCATACAAAAGAGAGGAGAAACGAGGACCAGCGAAAGAGAAAGACGTGCATGGAGCCTGTAACGGTGAACAACCGAAAAAGAAAGGAAAAGAGCGACCGAGAGAGAAAAACTGCGAACGGAAATGGAAAAGACGCGAAGAACGCGAAGAGAGTATTAAGACACAAAAAAAAGCATAGAAAAGAACGTTCTCTTCTCATTTTAACGGTGTGCCGACCTCCGAGTTTAATTCGATGCTGGACTTCAGCAAAGTTAAAGTGATGAAAAACAATTTTTCTCGCCTCGGGTGCTCTCCACTATCATCTTCTTTCGCCCCGGCTTGCTGTCCTTCCTCTCGCTCTTAATACTGGCTTAGTATTCAAATTGTAAGAAAACTACTTGTATATGCCGCGACTCATTCTTCATAGACTTCGAGTTGCAGCAATGCTTCACAGTAAATGTCCAAGATTGTTTCCATCTCGAGAAAGTTACCCTCTTAGATCGAAGTATAAATTCATTTTCCTCCCAAATGAGAATTCGCCGCTACACGGCCATGATTTACTTCCACGGATATAACATACATCCAGTCTGTTAATAAATCATTATGCACACTTACTCGATTGATAGTGTTTAACAACATGCGAGTCGGAGTTTTATTGTTGGCGTCTTTTCAATCGTATTTAGACGAGATTCAATAGAGAATATGTTTTCCTTCAACATTCGCTGGACCGCTAGTGTCATGATTTAGTGGACGTAAATTTGCGCTGCGTTTATGTCCGTATGCTCAATCGAAGTACAATTCCCTCTTGTCGATTGGCGCAGTACAACGGGTTAGAATACAATCGAACGAAGCTCTCGGATCCCCATGTGAATGGTACTACACGGAACTCTGAACAGAGACATAGCACGAGTAAAATCCACGTGTCTAAGCGATCGATTTCTAGAGAACTATCAAGCACGACGAGAGAGAGAGAGAGTGAGAGAGAGAGAGAGAGATCTATACGTCCGCTAATACTATTCGACGGGGCCTCGAGCATCCTGCACTGTCCATTAGGGAAACTCCAGCAGTTGGTTCGACAAGGCCGGTTACCAGTTACTCGCAACAAATCGTCGTCAGCACGATCCCGCCTGGTCAAGTTCCCTGAGAGCACTCACGAGCCTGTAAAGTGTGCCCTCTCCTAGCTAACCGGGAAATACTACCTTCCTCATTTATCGTGTAATCCATGCATTCCCGCGAGTACAAATCAAACTTTATAAAGCACTGACCCATTGCGGATTCGATCCGAGTATAAAACCGCTTTTCAGGAGCCGTTTCAAAGCAGATTTGGGGCGAGGATTAGTCAGCTCGATCAATTGCCTGAAATCTGCTTCAATGTAGGACACTCATGATCGTGAAATCAACCACACACGTATAGCTTCCAGTGTCAGTCTCTAGCAAGACGACAGAGTGGTATCGTGAAGAAGCTCCAGATTCTGAGTATACGAAAGCAACGAATGAATACGAAATACCGCGGAGCAAAAGCCACGAGGATGCATGTCAGATTGCTGCAGGAACAACTCATCGCAGGCCAGAAATACCGCGTTGCCATAGAATGTTGATGCGGAACCATTGGAATCCATTGGAATCTGAGGAGTACTTGGTAGTATTCCACAACTCTTATTACACGGGCTTGGCAAGGGATCGAAGGTCGAGGTATTGTCGTGTACCTGCATTTGTGATGTCATCCGCGTTGTTTTTTATTTTTTTTTCGATCGTCGTATTCGAGAAACTCTGAAAAGTCTGAGGTTCCGCTTACCGACATGCGCGTATACGTGCGCACACATCGCTCCCTTCAGTAAATGGCGAGAATTTCCGAGGCAACACTCCGATGACCTTTGAGTTTCATATTCGTTAGCTGTATCGTCATGTGTTGGTGCTCCCTCAGTAGCTGACACGGAGGTTATCTAGTTTCCGAATATACATGCGAATGTCGTACGTTTGTCGACTTGGGAATTACCGGCTGCGACTCAACCGATGCCCTCAATGCTTGCATTGCAGCAGCTGCGTCCCTCCACTTCTCACACGTTCCTGCTACTACATTTCTCCGCTCCTGATTATCTTTGTACCGAAGTGAAATGCAGTAGTGAAACACGAAGATGAGATTTGAAGCGAGCTGTGCGAGTCGCGTGCTAATAAGCTAGACAGACGCGAGGCTTGCAGCAGAGTCTCTGCGCATACTAGGCGACCGCGCAATCCATGTAGCATGCAGCACTCTTTGCTCGATAGAAAATGCGTGCATGGCTATGTCATGTGAAGCTGCTTCATATATACATGCATAAGATTGTATATAGGTATATACATCGAACGACGGTTACATGTTCTCGTCGGAGACTTCCTAGTCACATGCACCCTTCATGGTCACCAGCAGGGTACATGTTATACGTGCAGCATAAAATATAGTCTATAGTATATACATTATACGCTGGATAGATAGGATCGAGACTTCGTCGATCAATCTCCCTGTCGGTAAACTTTTTACACTTTGTATATCGCTGCTATATATATTTTTATACACACACATATATATGCATAGATATGTGTTGGTACGGGTGCGATTAGCATAACGCGATCTTCACAAGAGTTGCGTGATGTTGCCGTGCTCTCCGCTACACCGATTAACGAACTCCTGTGCTCGGCAATAATTCAAAAAAACGAACACGAAAAAGTCATATAATGACGAACAAAAAGTTACGAGCGCCTAGTTAAATTATAGCGAGAACCTGATGAGTCGAGAGTCGATTATTGGTTCGACGGAGGCTTCACGTTGGAATTCGTATTACACGTCGCCGCTAGATCGTACTGTACGCATGGCTATCAACCGTCAATATCAGCACTTTTGTTAATTTTATATTTTTAATATTGTATTAATTAGCGAAGTCGATGATTCCCAGAGCGAAGTAATTGGATTTATCCATCAACCCTGTGACGTTAATATCCAATGTTCATAAATTCGAATAATAACCGCTTGTTTTTATTGATTTCAACCCTTGGCAGCCACACGGGGTAACTAGTTAGCCCAGGCGCAGAAAACGTGAAATTGGAGCTCCAAAATCTTTAAAATTCACACAGGTGACGATTTCTACTGTAAGTAGATAAGTGACTCCATTACATAGAAAGAAACGCATGGCGGCGCTTTGAGCATTCGTTTTCTCGGCGTGGGGTGACTAGTTACCCCTGCGGTGTGCCCGCAACCGCATTGCTCGGCACAGATTTTGATTTTTTTTTAAATACTTTTTTCAATATCGGCGGATACTGCTATTTTTCCTGAAAACTTGAAATTTTGGGCCTTAATATTGAAAAACGGTGGAGTAATGGATTTTTTTTAATAAAAAAAAAAAAAAAAACATTTTTGTTCAATTTCTACCAGTTTTTAGAACGTCGTCTATAAATTGACCGATGAAAATCAACAGAAATGTTGGAGAACTCTTTAACAAACACGAAACAATCGGTTAGACGTCTAAAAACAACCAGATGTCTTGTATAACTAGGTTTTTCAGCGTGGGGTAATGGGTTGGCCCATGTGACCTGGCTGAGGTGTGGCCGCTAAGGATTAAAACTATGTTTGATTTTCTGATTGAAAGTTTGCCTCGATACACAATGGCCTGTATATACGAACTAATAAACAGTTTATGAAGGTCGAATAGTTGGGATTTTCGAAAGTTAACACCAAGATAGTCTTTTTTATGGGTGCACGGGAACTACCGCGGTTCTGTAACTTTCTCAGCATCTTTATTTTCTCAGTCTCAGAGTTTCCGCACGCTTTCTGCAAACGAACAAGTATTACATAAGTACCACCATGTGTATACATACATGGATGTACAGATATTTGTATGCCGCAATCCCTTACATTTTTCATGCCTCTACTTCCGCGCGAAGCTGCTACTGGGGATTCCCGGAAGTGACGTGTTTGCAAGCGTGGATTACGGCTATACACGAATGCCTCGAACCTTTCCTTAGCTTCACTTCTCCAACGTGATCTTGAGCTTCTCTTTTTTTTCCAGATTCAGATTTCGTGCAACTTTCGTAATCTTTCGGGACGCAGGAATTTTTTGTTATCCAAAATATGATACGGCACAAATTCTGATAGCGTACGTTTCTGATTTTCTATTGAATCCTCATTATCGTTATTCATATACTTTTTTTTTTTTTTTCTTCTTCAAGGATCAAGCGTTCGAGCCCTTAAGAAAATAGTATTCTGTATAAATTGTTAAAATCTGAATATTTGAGGATACTACATTGGATGAATAATGAATCCGGGGCATACCGAGTTCTCCCAATACAGAGAGCTCTCTGACTCGGATTTGAAGGTAGCCCATCCGTACAAAAACGCCTTTTTCTCATTCCCCGTGCATAAAGGGAGTCTGGATAGTGATTTCTTGGCATCTTTCCCGTTCGCTGGCAGGGACACTCAGGACGCGATGTAGGCGCGCGTTTTCTCGGACACACTCACTCGGCAAAGAGTTGTTCCGAGGCACGTGATTTTGAATCGGAGCATTTGGGACGAAGCGAAAGAAAAGAGAGAAGGCGAAGGAAAAAAAGTTGGAGCGGGCGGTACGATTCGAATACGAATGACACGGTCATGTCCGAAGGAAATTGAAATGACGGTAAGCGATGTGTTGGCTTCCGTTTTTTCCGTTTATATAGTTGCTGCAGTTTCGGTTGCCTCGCGAAGTATTATGTAACAGGGCGTTTCTCATCATCAACTGTTTTATGGGAGCGACTGAAGGGTCCTGAGAAGATGAGCGAAAAGTAAGACGATGACGAGTACGACACGTGGCCAAGAAAAAATAACGCGTGCACCGAGGCCGCCCGGAATAAGCCCGCGAGCTCTATGATAATACGAGATTCGACTCGTGTGCCTCAGCATCCCGAGCGAATCTCTCGTAAATCTCATCTCTGGGTGGCTCTAGACGTCTCGTACGTGCCCTTGCGATATAATACTCTGTGAAAGTACGAGTACCGTACGTGTACCGTAGAAATCCTTCCACTGTAAAACTATGTCCATATATCTACACGTACATATATGTATACACATTCCTATATAAATATATTAATGTGTATGCCGTATTACGTGCAGCGGGGAGTTACGAGCGAGATCTGCAAAGTCCAAGTTTCTATTACAAGACGATTTGGGAGACGTTAAGCCCAAGAAATATGTCGATTTTATCGTTTTTACTTAGCGCTTCCATATTTCAATTTCAGGATCGTTTTCCCATTTACACAATACCCACAACGAGACCCCAACGTATTTATACGAATGAATTGAAAAGTACATATCGTACGTGTTCCGCAATTTAAAAAAATGTACAGAATTATAATTTGATGGAGATTTTGCATCTTAAAAATTTTCAATCTTCGTCGCACCGAACCTTTGACAAACTCTTCTCTTACTCCAATTTTTCTGCCTTTTCTAATAGCGATAGAATTTTCTCGAAAACTGCTCATCAAAAGTGAGAAAAACTTTACGAGCTTTTTTACGATTCTACTTCTCAGACATGATGTTTTTTTTAAACATTATTTTGATTTCTGTTTTTTATAAACAAACGGGTTCTAAAAAGCTTTCCAATCCCAAAGGCAGCAGAATATATATTTATTTATTTTTTCATTTTACCATTTCCATTCGTTTCTATTGGACTTTGTTTTCGTTACGTAAATGTTTTGCATGTGTATGCAGGAATGGAATGCATTTTACAGGTATCGATGCTCATGTGCACATTTGAATGTATTTGCGCCTACTCGCAAATCAAAGTTATATACCTTGGCAATGAAAGGCAACCACGGTCATTACGCTGGCATTACCAATGTAAACGCATAAACTATCCGTATGACACACGGAATCTCCGCACGTATTCTTATTTATAACCAACCGTAAAGAATATCTTGATACGCATAATTGCGCCTGGTTACGCACGGTTACACCCGGAGCGTAGATATTCCATATAGTCGAAGTTGGAATAATAAAAACAAGAGAAGGAGAAGCAGGAACGAGGGCGGTAAAAAGGGAAGTCGAGAGGAGGAGCAAGAGAATACGACTCGCGAAGAGCGGAAGAGTAATGTGTAAAGTAAAACGAGATAAAGAAGAAGAGGAATTTCACTCCTTCGTTTTCCCTTAGCTTCCCGTCATCGGGTATCTTTTTGTTTTTGCGCATTTGGCCAGCCGATCGGCATTGGATTCGAGATCGATATCTCAGTCCGTTTTACAACTTTTTTCATACGCAGTTAAATCTGAATTTCTTCTGTATGGACGGCTTGAGGAATCGTCGTTTCATCAGTTTTTTTAACGAGCTCTACACCCTTGATACCCTAAGTTTTTCACACACTGCTGCAGGTTCGTTATTTGATTACTTTTCTGCTTTTTTATCGACAAATCAAGGGAATCATTACTTGCCTTTTCTTACGCCATGTGTTTTTTTTTTTTTTACGATTTTCGACTACTCAGGTTGCTGGAAGTTTCATCGACCTCGAATTCACTATTTTCCAACTTTCCTTAAGAGATTCTATCGTTTCTCATACGTTAGAGAAATTACAATTTTAATTGCTCAAAATTCGTATGAACCTTCTTAACAATCATACTCAACTGTGGGTAAACTTTGAGAAACTTTGACCCCCTAGAAATCGAGTTATTTGTTCCAAAATATCGTATTTTTTCATAACTTCCCATTAAACCTCATTAGTTAAGGTTGCGATTTTAAACACTAAATATCTTGATTATACCAGACGGTGAAACAATGTTATCTCGGAAAAATTGTATCTCATGATTCTGACGTTACTTTTTGTGAACTATTATGATTATGGCGATAAAGCCTCTTTAACCCTCTCATGTTTTTTTTTCTTCTGTTCGGGACGTCTTTTCTTTCACATTCAAGTTTTTTTTTCGTTCTGCTATAACGTTTTACGTATTCATGCCTGCAGGCTTATTTCATACTGGAAGCAATTTAGTTGCTGAACATCATGTCGGGTTACCTAAATAGTCCAAACAGTTTATGACAAAGTTTTTCCTACCACTACGGAAAATGAAATGAGCGAAACTGTCGAGAAGCGTGTAGATGAGCAGGACACGTTTTAAAATGTTGATTGAATTTTTCCAATTCTTAAAAATATTTCTTCGCATGTCGTTGTATGTTCGATACTTAGAATTCTCTGGCGACGTTTTTAGCGAACTAGGGACCCACCAAAACACTACCTGTTCTGGCAAAATTGGTTCCAATTTTTCCAACAGTAAAAAAAACCACAAGTTTTGTTCCGTTACAATGTAACGATCGATCCGGAATGTTTAATACCCTGCTCCGCGTTACATTGTTTCGATTGAAATTGTAGATTGAAAGTGATTGCAATTTCTGACTTTTTCTGTTCAATTAACTTTTTGTCAGGCCGTAAAAAAAATTGCAAGGCCCATGAGGCTAAGAAGAATATTCAATGCTGGACACACGTATGATTGGAATAATTGGGGCTGTCCAGCTGTCACGTAGCCTCTCTTTTGTTAATTATCTTGCAGATTGCTGGCGTGAATGTAGGGACGTTCAAATTGACTTCAAAGCCTTGGGATAAAAAAATAGCCCAAGATTTAAATATATCGAAGGAAAACGCGATTCCTTACGTGTTGTTCGTGTTGCCCACGTGAGGCACATTTCACTTTTTTTTTCCTTTTATATATAACGGGGTAAAAGTGTTGGCGAAGGTTTCGAACGATGAGAAATAACACTATACGTAACATGAAGGGCTCTTGGGACACGGAGTACGTGATGGACTCGGAGAGAGTTCCACCACGCGATACGTAAGCGTGACTGTTGGATCTTGAGGATGATCGCCAAGTCTCGAGGATGCACAACCGATGATTGCCTTTAATTTAGTGTCTGCGAGTCGAGTTCTTCTCGTAAGACGATTGTACAAGATTCATAATATGCTGCGCAAGGTATTATAAAGATGAGAAGATGGCGAGAAAAGAGAGCTAGACAATGATTACTCACCGACACAGAAAGTCTCGCTCACCGAGACATAGCTCAAGGCAATGTTGACGGGAGGACGCGGTCATGCTTCTCTTCGTGTGACCCTGAAGACGATGTCCTTGCACTCTGTCGATGCACCATGCTCGCTCGCACGGTTTCACTGCGAGACAACTCTTCTGAGCGTAAATCGTAAACACCGGGAACTGCGATCGAGTCAACGCACCTGAAAAAAAATGAAAGTCAACATGAACAAATTTTCAAGATTTCACACGATTTTCAATTTCTTTCGCATTTTTGAGTTTCATTTTTCATTGTAATCCTCAAATGGAAAACCGGCTTTCTGCCATCCATAGCGCACCCTCAGACTGAGCTAAATCTCATGAATGTATCTCTTGCTCCGAATTGCAACAGATTAATCAATTTATTTGATCATTCCAATGAAGCTGAACCATCAAATGGCAATTTGGGTTTAGTGCAATTTAACCGACTTGCAAATAACGCTGTTCTGATTATTTTCGAGCACGCAGAGACCTTCCCGTGTCGACTCACAATCCTAGTGTCGCGGTGAACCCTGATGAGTCCTTCGTCTCAATTTTTGACTAGAAGCCCGTTCAATATCCTTTCCGCCATAGCAGGAAGATTTTTGGCAGTGTATATGAAAAGCCAGTCAGCTGATATTAAAGGTCTAACCGCAACGTGTTCTCGATTACATCGTTCGGTACAGGTAAGCCAGGTCAGATAGCACGAATCGAGATGATGACATATGGGGGAAAAGAGAGAGAACGGGAGAGGCAGGGAGAGAAGGAGTTGGCGCAGAAGGCAGGCAATCTCTTGAACCCGAGCAGAAAGCAATGTTGAGCTAGGATTCGTACATATACGAGGGAAGCTTGATTCCTTTGATTTTAATCACTCTGCGAGTGCACTCTGGCTACTTCAGCTACGTAAAGGAGCGAGCAGAGTGTAGGACTTGAAATTGTAGGAAGCTGCCACTCGTTAAGCCGTGGTTGCGGCTTATGGTCTTTGGTATTGGTAGTGGTGTTGGCGGCACTAGCGAAAGCATCAAGAGGTCCGTGCATTACAGTGATCAGCAGGTCGCTCCTACTGTTGCCGGTTTGTTTCCTTGCCGGCTCTTCCGGGCAAGCTCACATGCAGAAGACAGGTACCACTTATTGCCATAATACTACCACATTTCAAAGTAATGGGGCATTATGAATGGTAAGCATTTTACAGCTTCAAACCGAACTTTGTCGATGTAGCAACAATTCTTGGCATATCAAACAAAATATTACGGAATTGTTGATGCAAAATGTTGGGTAGTGTGAAACATTCACTGCAGTGGATCATAAAGGGACATAATTTACCGGTGAGCATAACATAACATAAATACAAAGCTCAATTATTACGAAAGGCAGCAATGGTTTCAGGGGCAGTTATCAGCTCCTTGAACCGAGAAGTAATAATTACGTGTCTAATGATGTGTGAGGAATAATGACTCTTTAACTTTGTTGTACATAAGCAGATGTTGAATGAGTTGAAAAGACAGTAACGGCGTGTGTTACTACGCTTTTGTGCTTTTCTCGACGATGAATAGCTTTTACGTGATATATATTCCATAGAATTATTCGGAAGCGAAATTCAAAATTTTGATATTCTGGGAAGAGCGAAACTATGTCTACGTGCTGCTCGAAGCGCTATATTCTGTTCTGTGAATCCTCCATTTTATCCTCAAAGTTCTCGCCAAAGTATCTGAAATATTTATCGTCTCTTTGAACGAAATGAATCAACATTATTAAATTTGGCCTGTATTCAGAAAGTTCACGGAACTGGGTATGATCGAGGCTGATTAAAAATTCGATTCCAAACGAACACGTCACGTCATTTGCTGCATGTTATAAAGGAAGCAAGTATGCAATATAGAACGATGAGCAAACCTAACCGACCTCGCGTATCCATTGTGTTCACGGAATGTTGGAACAATCGAGCTTTTCGAATTGGAGCGTCGCACGAATGGCTGTTTTATAAGTCAACGAGTTTTATAATATTCTGTGGATTATTTGAAATACTGTTCTTTGCAATAATATGCCATATTGTTCTAATTCAACTTTTTCTCTGTTATTCGGAATGCCTCAACTTTTCAAAAACTCGAGGATTCTGAGCATTGACGTCACGATTTAAAAAAAAATATAAAATGAAGTTGGAATCTTAACTTGGCCGAGTGGCGTTAATTGCCAGCACGAATAACATCGGAAATGTTGATGTCAAGTGTTCCTGACACGTTTCGGCTGAACGTCGAGCGCACCGCAATACGTATGAATAAGTCGAGAGCTAAAACTATCGTAAAATATCCTGAAAGTACCGAATGGCTCGACGAATATTTTCGAGCGTGTGTGAACACTATATTTACAAAGGTTGATATTTTCCGTTTCCTTCAAAATTTCCTTTATCTTCAAAACTTTAAAGCTCGATTTTTTTTCTCTGTCTCTCTTTCTCTTTTCCTCGTTTTCTTTATTGTCCCTCGTTCCTCTACCCGTAAACACAATGGAAGTGTACCTCACTTTTTCATTCGTTCTACTCGATTTCTTCGTGCTCAACTCCTCTCACCCCTATTGAGGTCACAGTATATTGAACACGGGCAATAAAATTCTATCGTATATATGGAATACACGATACGTGCCGAGGAAAATTCACGCGGTGTTTTCACGTCGTCGAAGTACTTATTCACATTTTAGAAAAAAATAAAAGAAGCAAAGCTGCTAGTCGTTTCGAAAGAATCAAAATGTTGTCATTTAATTGAGGATGTTAAACAATAAATCAAATATTACGAACCTAATGAAAAGTTGACAAAAAATCTTTATTCTGGGATTTTCCTGAATCACTTCTGTAGACTCAACTTTGCACGTCCAAATATTATGATTGTATTAACGTTCAATGCCGAACGAATAATAGTTCGCGTTAGAGTAAAGACATATTTTGACTATTCTATGTAAGTGAAGTCTGTAAAAAATATAATTTTGTGTCACTGTTTGTTTGGCTTTGTCAAATCAATTCAATTGTAATATGTCGTCAGGGTGTTTTTTTTTCGCGGTGTGATATTGTGTTCGTGAGATTTTAGTCATGGAACCAAATTGAACGGCACAGGGACTATTGAGAAAAAAAGAAAATTGCTTACTCGATTTCATGTTCCAGAGAAATTCAGTCGAATGATAAATGTCACCGATTTCGAAATTTGGTGGTTTCATAAAAACGGGTTTTCGCGCATGGTATCTAACGTCATTCATATGAAGCCTGTGTCATGAATAGCGACACGCAACATTTTTAATGTTGCTGAGACAATATTTGCGGCTAGGAAAAGTTATTCTACGTAGCGATGCGAAAAGCGAGTAGACAATGATACTATTAACATGGTAGCATGATAACGTGCTGTTAAAAGATGGCGTTCGAATGGTGGGTGGTCGTTACGCCAACTCAACGTGGCGTGTAAAGACACAGTTTTTCAGGAGTGTTGCATACGAACATATATATATAGATCCAAGTACCTCTCTCTATACAAGTCTATTGTGTGGAGAGAGGACAGAAATGCTGCCGGAAGTGGCATAATTGTCTTGGCCGCGGCTCGTTTGCCATCGGAGCGCGATAGAAAGACAAGAGCAAAGAGGACAAGAAACGACAACGAAAGGGGACATTTCAACGTGATGCAAATTCAACCGTATGAAATTCCTAAGGAGCGTTAGTCGCGCAAACACATGGACGTGTATACATGTATGTATATCATTAATATGTTTGTTTAATGCGGCTTTATACATTATTACAGTAAGTATATAGGCACAGAGCTTGGGCTCTCGTGTCCAGTCGAAGAGGCTGCGATGACGCGCTCACGATTACGAAATCCAAGGATAATGTTTGTGGCTTGTGAAAGGATAAACGTATTCACAAATATACACAAATAAAGGACGATTAGGAGTGATCGATCGAGTATAGATGTTGTTGCTGGACTTGGCTAACTTGAAAGTTGCACATAGACATGCGGATAGCCTCATCGTGTGCAGCATCCCTCTCTTTATCTGCGATGCACGTTGGACGGTCGAGGGGGGAAAATTGCGGTGTTTTATGCCAGATGCAAAAGTCACCTGCGGGGCAAATCTGGCATTGATCATCCGTTCCTCCGAGAGGAATTCAAAGCTACATCCTATCCTAGTGATTCGAGGCTAGTTTCTCCGTGGGGTTTACTCCACTGTATCCATCTGTAAGGATATATATACATACAGCTTACATGAGCTTCGGCCGTGAGTGAGATCGCCACGATCGTGCCTTTCCAATTCAAGTATAAATGGCATGAAACGTTTGTATTTCCTGGACCAGGGATCGTGGTCGTCCGAGGGCAAATACGTCGAGTCGGAGGGTAGATGCTAAGCCCAAGCGGTTAAAGATCGATGAAGAGTGTACTGTGTGGGAGATGAGAAGGATTGGAGAGCACCAGAGAATAAATGTCTATATGTATATGTTTAAATGCATCCATGTACGTGTATGTAGAGAGAAACGGAAAGGAAGATGGTTGTTTTGTGGATGGAGGAAAGGGATGGAGGATGGGGAATATGGAAAGCGACAACAACAACGAGAACGAGAGAATAATGCATAAGGAAGACTATCCCCTTCTTCTTATGGCAATTCTTGATCCGTCGAGGATTTAATCGGTTCTCTTCTGTACTCGAACCATTATGTATATAGCGTGGACCACACTCAGCTTTCGTATAACTTGTCGATATCACATCCTCTCCGTATCTAAACTCGCGAGACTAAAATCAATCGTATGTATACATATACATGTGCGCAATTGAATCTAGACACAGTATACATTACACCATAAGAAAAGCTCTAACATGTATTCGAACGTCGAATAAGCTAAGATGGGCAACAATTCTCGAGTGTGGAAAAGTTTTGAAACTCTGCCAACTTTTTCAATTGTAGTACCCGACAGAGGAGAATCTTACTCTCTCTCTCTCTCTCTCTCTCTCTCTCTCTCTCTCTCTCTCGGTGTCTTTCTCTTCCTCGTTCTCGCTCCGTCTACGCCCCTCAAGTCGTAATACGTACAGTGATGCAATTCCATAAATTGAATGCATTCGTAACATTGAATGCACGTCGATATGTGCCATTTCTCTCGTCCGTCTCATTGAACGTTATGTCTTCCAAGGAAAATGTCAACAGTCACAACAACGCTGTATTGACATATCAAAATTTCATGTTTCCTATTATTTTTATAGTTTGCCCCCACGAGAATTAGTGTTCCCTTCCAAAAGGCTTTTCATACAAGCTTTCTCAAAAAAGGATATATTTATGCGCATGACAAATGACGCAGTATAAATCTCTTCAGCTGGTGTTATTATTTTCTTCAACAATTTTCTCGTGTTAACTATTTGGTTTTGTTAATGTGTTCGGATTTCCATTATGCATAAGGAAAGATAAGTTGGTGCTTCTGGTAAAGACGTGACAGGTTTGCATTATTGGAAAAGGAAACGCGTTTTTTTTTTGCACAGTCCGGTATATATATACGTTGCGTTCCAACTGCTCAATCGCGTCCAGTGAAATTTATATAATATTTTTTTTTTTTTTTACGTATGTACGAAAACATGAAGGGTTTTGTATATATTCCTTTTTTTTAATCTGGTTGACACAACGTCAAATAAATACGGAGGAAAAAGATCCACTTCGACTCATGGACCGTTATCCGCCAGGTTTATACGGTTTTTTGAGAATCACGTTGAATTCGCCAGAGAGGAAGCAAAAGGCAAACGAGTGGAATCGTTTTCACAGTCGTAAAAAAAAAACCAAAATAAAAATAAAAAAAATGCGACAGGATACATTTGACGTTGCGTGTGGTACGAATGGCGATTTGATGCTCAAAGCTTTTCGGGTTTTTTCGACAAAAAATCTAGCAAATGGTTAGGTCTGTCCCCGTGTGTGGGTGTTTTGTGTGTACGACGATACGTTTTCGTGGTCGCTGGACAAGTATGAAAACAACACAAAGCTTTCCGATGGTAACGCGAGCGCGGTACTTCAATGTCAAATTCTCTTTGGCTTTGTTAAGCTCGTATTCCTCTGCTCCTCTCGTTCATCGCTCTTTTTATCGGCCTACACAACCGTCCGGATATCCTTCTAATTTGAGTTTTCATCTCCTCTACCGGAACAACAAAAATTTAATGCTCGAATCCACGTTTCATCCGGATTACGATATTACGCGCCGAGCAGGGCCCATCGCGTCGTTCGGGAATGCATATGAATGTATACAGCATCGAACCAGCAACGACCCGGTAGAATGCAACGAATCCGATACATAATTTACGATGGAAAACTGAAAAACCTCCATTTTCCAAATATTCCGCTTCACAGGCAGCTTTTAAAAAATAACACTCATCCGTTTTATCCGTAAGAAGACTGGCAGAAAAATAATCATGGACACGATATTTGTCATAATTATGGAAATATTCATAATTAACGGGACGTCAAGAAAATTTCATTGCTATTTCGACGATAAAGCAATATGCTGCGTTAAAAAATATATGTCGTAGAGAGAAAAGCTAAATTTCGTTTCAAATCTTCTCGTACATAGAAATGAACACTCAAATGTATAAATATATTGAAATAAAAATATTTATACAGGAGTCAAGGCACGCTGGCCGCAACAATAGGAAGAAAACTGTCCTATAATGTAATTACTTTTGATGAGAGTGAGGCTGGTACACAGCACCGGCGCAAAGACTATTTGAAAATCGAGCACATGTTTGTGTACACGTGTACGGCGATGGCATAACGTTGCACGTACACATGCAACGTTATTCCATCTACGCACGTCTCGTATGTATATAAACATACATCAGTTTAAATCATAGCACAGTATGCAATTGAATATTCGCAGGCAAGCTGAGAGAGAAATAGTGGCCTGAATAGCGGGACACGCGCGGAATGATGGTTGCTTGTACGTATATCAACGGGCTCAACGAAAGCCCTGCGTACTGCGTATGTGTACGTTCATTGTATGTCACCAGACTTTGTATCACCAGCCGGCAATATGTACAGCATAAATCACTCGCTCTTGCTCCTGCACAGAGACAATAAAGAGGTAATGAAAACTCGTTGGGGTGAAGACACCACAAAAAATAACGTATATTAAAGCGTTGTTGCAAAGGACCAATGACCGTGTACACTCTCGCGAAGGATATTCATTAAACTCAATTTCGTGTTTGATGGCATTTTAACGTGTCCTGCAAAAAGGCCTCGTGTACTCACGTACGTTCCGGTTTGTACGGTCATCGAATTCAATCGTCGCTCCAATAGCATTGCTTTATTTTAAATAACAAATGAGGTCGATTTGGAGGCTGAATTATAATATTCGTNTTTTTTTTTTTTTTTTTTTTTTTTTTTTTTTTTTAACGAATTCGTTTCGATAAATTTTTGGCGGTCGCCTCGATGGAGAATTGTGCAAACGGCGGGGAATCATAATTATTTCGAGGAGCCCCAAACATCGAGTGTGTTCTCCATTGAATTTAATAATTTTGCATCGATCGATTGTGTTGCTTTTAAAGCAGATTCGACGTGACTGGATTTTCCCTTGGAATATACGTTGAAAGAATTATTCTTTATCGTCGTTCCACATTACCGTAACCCGGTAATAGCTGTTCGGCACGGCCGGAATCGGAGCGAGTCCCGTGAACTCTGATTCATTAATCTTCGGACGACAACTCATTGAGAAATTTGGCGTAGTCGGGACCGTTCACAGATCCATCAGCAAACTTTTGTTGCGGCTTGAAATAAAGCTGCAAAGTTTCTACCAGCTTTTCACGAAACAAGGAACCAACAATATTCTTGCTACCTAGTACCATTTATCAAACCATTAAATACACCGAAAGAACGATCATTTCTGATGCTCCTTGTAAACAAAAGGAGAAACGAACTCGAACTAACTTTTCCATGTAACGAAGTTACCAAGAGGAATATCATTATCACTTTTCGTTAGTCTGATGAAAAAGTATATTCTTATGATTTTGAAGTTTGCATGGTTGGAATGCAACGAATTTCTATTATTTTTTCAGTTGAGCTCATAATTATTATTCAATATTTCGTCTGGACAATAAAACGATCGTGTCTTGCGATCTAAATACTCAATCAGCCCGAAAAATTGCCATGATTTTCAATATTCAATAAATAATGAATATACATAAATATTTTTCGTTGTTTTTTAACGCTTCAAACCTCAGAGTCAAATATTTTTTTCGATCGAGTTTTAAAAAAAGTTGAACGAAACAAATGAAAATATTGTCATTTCTTCTGAGCATCATGTGGACATTATTCACGCACCACTCCACTGGATTGTCCTGCTTAACAGCGATACGTAGACAGCCCGAATACAAATGTATATGTTCATGTGTTTATATTAGGTATGTAGGAAATATACGATTTGATCAGGTAAAAGGGAGCCATTCCATTTGAAAAGATGTGCTGGAGTAGATCGAATATACAGCAAAGTATCGAAGAGAGTAAAGTCAGTAGAGTAGAAAGAAGAGATACAGCGAAGCAATATCGGTGCGATCGGGCCGAAGAGCTACGTACTCGCAGCCGAAGAGTAACTGAGGAGCGTGAAGCTAATGAAAACGAATTATGCGCCACGTAACAAGCCACCTCCTGTATTGCTTATACACATATTTCTATATACATATATATGTATCATTTAGCTTCTGTATAGGCAGTATCTAACGGTTTGCATCTCAAGGATTTCTCTTAAGGCAGCCGGGAAGATGTCCCAAGCTCGCGCACGGAAAAGGAAGAAGGTATAGAGAAGAAAAGAGAGGAATGAGGCACCGAGGACGTTTGTTAATGCCTCTGGCCCTCTTGGAAACACTCGAGGACAGATAAGGAGCGAACGAGAATACATTGTGCGATCTGGAGCGACTATTTCTAAAAGGAAAGTCAGCCGGACTATCCTCCGAGACCGAGAGTATCGAAAAACGAGAGAAAAAGCATTGAGTTCCGCTTCAACGTTCCAACCAATTGACACATCAAAAAACACGAAATTCTTTTGAAATCCGAAAAACCAATTTCAGCCAATCGATCTCTCGCTGTTACTGCGAGATTAATATGACCCCGTGAGCTCTCAGCATCCAATGCTATCTGCACTCAACAAATGCCTATTATCTGCATACATTTTGCTGCTCTTGGTCTCTTTAAATTTATATATTTTTCTCCTTTCTTAAAAAAAACATGTGGTCGAAATTGAAACTATCGATTATCGAGATAATTATTTCAAAGTTGATACCGCCATTGGTTGTCATCGATACGTTTCGTTGCCATGGATTTATTTGTTCGGTGCCAGATATATGGCAAAACTAGCACCCGCGTTGTTGCTAGTTTCGTTAAATTGAAGATTTTGCATTTTTTTCGATGCTTGGCGACAGGTTCGGATAAAAGCTGACTGGACATAAAAATATATTCTCCGACACGGTGGAGTAAGTACAAAAGCCGAAGCAAATTGCTTCTGGAAGGCGTGCTGAATGCAACAAAAAAAACAGCAAAATGGATGAATGAGAATTTGGAAAAAAATTGAAAAGACCGTGGCATATCGACATTGAGCCGGTCGCTCTCTATTATCCACGGTGAATCACCATGACCTCTGACTATCAACAGGGAATGTGTATAAAGGGGAGTATGATACTCAAGACCAAGATGTGTGTAGGTAGAAAAAAAGGAAAAGTTGGATCTTGGCTACGGAGAGGACGTGCCAGGTTCGATGAGGCGAATCACACGCTCGCCTTTCAAGCTTAACGCGAAGACAATTCAGTTGGTCGTCACACAATTGTGCTTGACCTTCGTCGTGGATCATCATTCGCGACCCCATCGTTTCCTGCTGCCACGTTCCGCTTTCGATCTTTTTTTTTCTACACTTTCTTCTTACTTTTGTTTCATGCTTGTCTCTTTTTTTCCTCTCCTTCCTTACTCCTCCAATTCTCTTCTCGTGAATACAATTTTTTCATTGTAACGCGTCGAGCGGCGATGCCAATAACGGTATCGATGGGACGAAACCACAATCTCTAATGGAATTCACCATTATAATCGAAAACGTGTGACCATTCTATGGGACACTCTCCGACCAAGTTGAAAACTGTATAACGGCACATTCTGCGACGACCTTTTGAATACTTGATGCAAAAACATACCAAATTTTGAGAATTCTGTCGTCATTACTTTAACCACCTTAAGGGTTGAAATAAAAAACGTTGAGAAAATTCTGTCAAGTTTTTGTATAAAGTATTCAAGAAGTCGTGTAAAAATCTCTTGACGATGATGAAGCTCGTTATTAAAAAATTAACATCCGTNTTTTCCTCTCCTTCCTTACTCCTCCAATTCTCTTCTCGTGAATACAATTTTTTCATTGTAACGCGTCGAGCAGCGATGCCAATAACGGTATCGATGGGACGACACCACAATCTCTAATGGAATTTACCATTATAATCGAAAACGTGTGACCATTCTATGGGACACTTTCCGACCAAGTTGAAAACTGTATAACGGCACATTCTTCGACGACCTTTTGAATACTTGATGCAAAAACATACCAAATTTTGAGAATTTTTTTGTATAAAGTATTCAAGAAGTCGTGTAAAAATCTCTTGACGATGATGAAGCTCGTTATTAAAAAATTAACATCCGTCAACAAAAATTTTTTAAACAAATACGAAAAATATTCATCAATAAACTTCGTTTTGTTTCCGTTGCTTTCAGAATTTTGTAGATATCAAAAAATTAAGAGGTCAAAAAAAAAAAATGCATCGCAAAGTTATACCAGTTTTCATAAAACTACATTTTAGTACATTTAATTTATCAATGTTGGTTGTTCAATAACAAGCTCCCCAATGGTCGTAAAATTTTGAAACGATCGCTCCAATAGTTCGTAAAAAATGTACGAAATTTTGAGAATATTCTCATCATTTGCGATTTAGGACTCAACATCCTTAAATGTTGATCTCCATGCATAACTTCTCTTCACGGTGTCAAAACTCCAACACAGGCCACAATTTTTTTTACACATTATTAATCGTCCATAGGGTACTTAGCATCTGAATATCAAGGGGCAAACCGGGACATAGGGTGAACGCTCCAAGTATGAATGCGTGATAAATACGTACAAGAGTTCGGTAAAGCGAGGGAGAGGAGAGTAAAGAGGAGAGGATATAGGAAGATGAGGAGATGCGAATATAAAATTGCAACAGACCCGCACAGCTGGACAATATAAGTATTCCAAGAGGAGCTGGTACTAGTCGGCGTTCAGGAAGAGAACGAGAACTAGCTCTCAATACCATCCCTGGAAGGAACCGTTGGATAGCGAGAATCTTTCAATGCCTTTAATTTTACTTCACGAGCAGTGCCACAGGAAAGTTTAATGGGTTCTCGGAGCTTGAAATGTAACTCTTTCACTCCCTCTCAATTTATCTCCATCTTGCTCTTCATACTTTTCAGTAATCTTTGATATCTCTTTATTCACATAGACGTATAGTTATTATTTTTTTCCCCGATTCACCTTGTTACGTTACTTTTCACTTGGCCAGGTCGTTGATCCGATTCTTCAATAAATGCATACGATCGATAGAAATAACGCTCACGTCCATTAATAAAGAAAATTTGTGTCATAACAAAAAGCGTTGAAGCATGAGCTCGCGGCAGTCTTATCGCCCGAAAAGGAACGATCGGGAATCCTGATCTTGGATAGTACAATGACTGCCTGATAGTTCTATCGTTATATTCTTGACTGGTAAACGGTCTGCGCGAAGCACAGTGGCAATTGGCTCGACCTATCGAAGCCGATGACTGCTGGATTCTTGACTGAGGAATTTCAAACGGCTTCCAATCCGTCGGTCCTTATACTCTTTCTCCTTTCTTATCTTTCTCTCAGCCTCGATGTATCCTAGTCAATATTGGCTGGAGCCAAGCTGATCTATCTGATGGTGCTGCCACGCGAAGGCTCCAACAGGTATTTCTTACCAACAGCCACTAGCAGCGATGTGGTCGAGTCATCATTGTGCGTCGGATAATACAAACGCAGACGCTACTGGTTGGTGTGTATCACTGCGTGCGTGTCTGTGTGTGTGGTGCGTGCACGTAAACGCGTGCACGCGTAAATTTATTGTTGTGTGTGCCTACCGGATGGATATTGCACACAATGACATGCTTTGCTAAATGCGGAGTCACGATGACGGTAACTTTTATTAACCACACCAACAGTCATATAAATATAAAAGCAGTGAAGACATTTCTTCAATCGCGCTCATCATGCCGCTTCCTCCGATGATTCGGAGCAATCGTGCGTCCACGTGAATGCACCAACGCGCGTCATTTCTCTTCCTTAATTTCTCTCTCTCTCTCTCTCTCTCTTTCGCTCTTTCCGCCTCTGAAGGTGGAAGCCGTCGTGGTGAAAATATTCCGTTTTTCCACTAACCGCGTTTTTACGACGTTTTCTACTCGCAGCTTTATTACTCCCATGAGGCTCGAGGAAACCGATAACTCACCCATCTTCAACGACCTTCACGTACATACAAAGGTACTCAACTCGATCATCATTTCTGACGACCCAAGAAACTCCGAATATTTCTTTTTTTTTTTATATTTCGTTACGTAGGCTCTGAATAAATAGTTTAGAAATTTTTTTAAATTCTTTTTGTACTCCGAGTCATGAAAATCAGTGAGTGCTTGGAATGTTCGATGTTAATTATAGTTCGCAGTGTATGTTAGACCTCCCTAGGCACTTTGAATACGACGTTTCCTTCCAGTGTTAAAATATGTTGGTACGAATTCACGAGCTCTCATCAACTCGTTTCCTACTTCACGTTTTTCCCTTGACCAATTCATCTTGCATTCACGTACGTATTCATATATGTAGATATGGACGGAGCAACGTAAGGCAACCCTTGGAGAAAATTCCTCGATCTCGACTAAACGTCTAATCCGATGGTGTTACGTGGCATAGCTTGGGAACATGGAAACGCTCACGGACGCATACATAAACACTCGCTAGGAGAGTGAGAGATAAACTGAGAAAGAGGGAGACAGCAATGTTGTGAGAGAATGTCTGGTAAACGAAAGGAGAGAGGGAGAGAGAAAGAGAAATAAGGAGATAAAGAGAAAAAGACACAGATGGAAGGATTAAGGAAGAGAGAACGAGAGAGAAGGTGACGCCCGGGTTCTTAACAGCTATGCCGCGACCTCCGTTACCCAGGGGCTGACTATCACGGACTATTAGTGAGTCGGGGCTCTATGCAAATTCCGTGTCGTGTGCGGGTACCAGTGCACAGTGGCGCAGTATGGTACAGGGCCTAATAGCAATCCTGCTGGATGATACGTGGTGTGAGCTTAGTACCTTAACAGTGGGTGCTAAGCCGTTCTCGAACGAGATCTCCCATAAATTTAAACCGGCAAAGAACCGCGCGAGTGATATCGCTGCGGCGGTGTCGGGTGTTCGTGAGCACGGCGGTTCATGCTCGAGCAACATGCGAGTCTGTCCTGGCGCGTGGGAGTTAACGGAATAACCGGAAATGGCATGTTTCGTAGACTTGCTTTTTTTTATGGCTGATAGTAAATATTCAACGTCTTAAAAGCGTGCTCTCTGAGTTTCGATTAAAATCCATTTGCAGCTCGTTATCCAGTGAGACATTGAAATCACGTCGAAAAACTATAAAACGCCGAATAAAAAAGTTGTAACTGCTTTTGGGAAAACTCTTCCAAGTCCTTTCGGTTCTCACAGTTTTTCCGCGAACCTCGATTTACTGTTCCTGTTCATCGACTACGAACAGAATCTCAAAAAATAAAAAAATAAAAAATGTCGACTCGTCAGTATCACAATTATGAACAATCCATAAAAATTACACAACTTTCTGAATTATATTTTTAGTCAATATTTTTGGTGCAACAATTCTCTGTGATCCTTAAAAAAAAATCTAGAACCTAGAAAATGATTATGCTTCAAGAACGTATATACAGTGAAGAGTTGCGTTCATTCCCCACAGCAGAGTAAGTGCCGCATACCCACGGACTATTTAGTATTCAAGGGCCGATCTCCTCACGGTCTCTCGCGACACGCCACTTCCCACGGCTGTTTGAAATCCACGTCGGTTCTTCGGTATTTAATGTATGCATATATATTTTGTTGTTCGTCGAACCGGGGCGAGTCCGAACTTGCCGAATGAACTCTTAGCTGCGTTGACGTGCCAGACACATCGCCGAGTGACGTGACGATGTATGCCTCACAAGCTATATAGCCAGAACGAACGGTTCATAAAGATACTTTTAAAACTGTAACACGTTCACCATTTTCAACGAAAAATAAAGTCCATTCCAAAAGATTACGTGCCGGAATGTAAACACCAAGAATTTAGTACGTCATCCACATGTTTGCGAAGAAATTGTCATTTCGAGTTCGCAGGCGAAACATTTATCATAATGAAATCAACTTCGAACTCCCGACATTGAAACAGATTATATTTTAACGATTCACCTAAATTTCCAGGTTCCGATTGTAAAAAATGTGCATCCGTCATTTTTATCAAATATATTTGAAACACGAAAATGATTCATATTTGCGTTATATATCATTTCGCAACCGGACATATATTGATGTCACAATTATTCCATAAAAGCGAATGTACTTTTGAAAGTTAGTCATCATTTTTATTGCCACGTGACAGATATCCCTTAATTGACAGGGTGATAGATCATTCATCATTCCACCAATGCATCTGGCATTAACGAATCGAGTTGACCATTCCGCGATACGATTTCCTTCTTGTCCACACTCTGGGGTGGATTTTTGCCCTTTTAGTTCAAAAGATAATAAACTGTTTTATGAATCGACAGTTGTCCGAATAATTTGTCAAGAAAATTGGCTCATAATTCATTTGGATATGTGAATGGCCAATGCCTTGTTCCACTTGATTTTATTGAAAAAGTTAAAAAATACAAAAAAAATGTTCTGAACAGTCAGAATAATCACTAATTCGGAAATAGCATTTTGAAGTGGATTTATGAGCGACGTAAGATGCTGAAGTGAATTGAGGAAGTGAAAATTTGTCGTTAACGTAATCTCGAGTACGCTCGGG
This sequence comes from Hyposoter didymator, assembly GCA_037952995.1. Lineage (NCBI taxonomy): Eukaryota > Metazoa > Arthropoda > Insecta > Hymenoptera > Ichneumonidae > Hyposoter > Hyposoter didymator. The sequence goes on along the minus strand of JBAJMU010000001.1, from coordinate 21,021,301 downwards.
TGCTTGGAGAGTTACGACATCGTTAGTGTTCCCAGAAAATTTTTCAAGTGGATTCTGTTGTCGAGGAGCATCGAGGATCCAAGGATTGGCGCCAGAGGCTGAATCGAAGCACTTGGGTTGTCCATCCTCGATGCATATACATCGAGTTGCATTAAAAATGACATGCTCCATCGCATGGGAAAGCAGAATTCTGTTGGTTGTGTTGGTGAGATTATATTTGTGTCGAAAGTACCTCGTTTTATTGGCAACAACGTGGCCAAGGAGGAGGCTTTGCCAAAAATAATAAACTTAATCCGGAAAAGGTGGTGTTTTTATTCAGCAGCGTTGATTTTTCTGAATATTTTTATTTCTCCATTGAATTTATTCATTCTTTTTATTATAAATCAATAGCTCGTTATTTCCTGGCAGGTCAGTTTCCTTTAGCTTTTCAGCCACGTCTGGATTAATTTACATTTTTCAAGGCAGAAGTATGCGATTTGCTTCTACATGAAATTTAACGACACAACACGTAGCTCGGTGTTCAGCTCCACCGTTGCCACGTTCTGGCCAAATTAGGAGATCAACATTTGGGTCACTCGCTACTATGAAAATATTTTTTCGATCTCCATGAATTTTTCGATTAATATTGAACCCTTCGTTGTCCAGGCACGAGGATCGAAGCGTTGAAAAAACTTTTCTTCGTTTTTCTGTTGCTGCGAAGCGAACAAGTTGATGGAAAAACGAGGAGTTTGGGAGGAGGGCACGAAATGAGAAATAAAAGGATTGTGCAAGGGGAGAAAAAAACGATTCTCGTTGGGATTACGTGCCTCGCCACCCCGAGATTGAGCTGGAACGAGTTAGCACGAACCAGCCTATTATATACTATGTGACCAGTCTATGTATCCGATATAGCTATGTTCACATATAACCCACACTACGTCTTTTATTTCATACATATAAACTCTCGAGCCATCCAGGCCGAGCTCACACACGGTCATGTGTGAAATTGACTCGTGAATTACGTGTAATTTGTCACATACTGAAAAAGAGAGATATCGCTTAAAACGATAGGATATCAGAGCATATTACACGCTTGTGTAAGTACAACATAGACTTTTGTGTGCTGTTGGTGAGCTAAGTGGCTGCACCTTGTTCCTTCTTGCTTCTGGCAAAGGAGCAACGGGTTCCCTTTGCCCATCAGCATTCTTTGTAACATTGTTTTGTTTTGCATAACCGATTCTCCACAACATCGAAACTCACCCTACCGTTTCGAAAAAACAGGTAACCTCAATATCACTTGTACGACATTTGCGGCGAATGCTATTTATTGCGTAGCTTCAGATCCTTCAGGTGTTATTAAGGGTGTTGAGTTCCAAATCGCGAACGATAAGAAAATTATTTAAATTTCGTACGTTTTTATATGAAGTATTTAAAAGTTCGTGGAAAAATTTCACAAAAATTAGGAAGCTCGTTATTGAACAATTAACATTAATAAAATTAATGCGAAGTCAAATGTAGTTTTATGGAAGCTGGTGTAACTTTGCAATAAGTTCTTTTCTTGACCCCTCAATTTTTCAATATCAACAATATTCTGAAAACACCGAAAACAAAATCAAGTTGACTGATAAATATTTTTCGTATTTAAAAAAAAAATTGCTCTCAACAAAAATGTTTATTTTTGAATAACGAGCTCCCTAATCGTCGTTACTATTTTACACGACCTCTTAAATACTTCATACGGAAAGATACTAAATTTTCAGAATTTTCTTGTCATTTTTTATTTTAAGCCTTAGGTGGTCAAAGTAATGATGACAGAATTCTTTAAATTTTTCAATATCAACAATATTCTGAAAACACCAAAAACAAAATCAAGTTGACTGATAAATATTTTTCGTATTTAAAAAAAAAATTGTTCACAACAAAAATGTTTATTTTTGAATAACGAGCTCCCTAATCGTCGTTACAATTTTTCACGACCTCTTAAATACTTCATACGAAAAGATACTAAATTTTCAGAATTTTCTTGTCATTTTTTATTTTAAGCCTTAGGTGGTCAAAGTAATGATGATAGAATTCTTTAAATTTGGTATCCTTTTTACATAAAGTATTCACGAGGTCGTGTACAAATTTCACGTCGATTGAGAAGTTACTTATTGAACAATTGACATTAACATGTTTCATAGGTACTCAACATCCTCAATAAGAATTGGTGGTCCGGCTCAGCTGTCTCAGTGGATTGGTCATTAATGATTGAATTTCGTTTTTCGCCAAAACTCTCGTCACTTAACTGTTTTTAATTATCCACATGGTCACATGGCTGGCAAATGGTTAAATCGTTATTGAAATAATGGCTTGATTTCTAGCTTCGTGTAATTGAATGTTTGAAATCAGTTGAATGTGCCTAATGCCTCCCTCGCAATGGGAACAAAATTTTGCACGTGCTTCGCGAATCCCGAGATGCTCAAAAGGCAGGCAGATGTGAACGAATNGTCAAAGTAATGATGATAGAATTCTTAAAATTTGGTACCTTTTTACATAAAGTATTCACGAGGTCGTGTACAAATTTCATGACGATTGTGAAGTTACTTATTGAACAATTGACATTAACATGTTTCATAGGTACTCAACATCCTCAATAAGAATTGGTCGTCCGGCTCAGCTGTCTCAGTGGATTGGTTATTAATGATTGAATTGCGTTTTTCGCAAAAACTCTCGTCACTTAACTGTTTTTAATTATCCATGGTCACATGGCTGGCAAATGGTTAAATCGTTGTTGAAATAATGGCTTGATTTCTAGCTTCGTGTAATTGAATGTTTGAAATCAGTTGAATGTGCCTAATGCCTCCCTCGCAATGGGAACAAAATTTTGCACGTGCTTCGCGAATCCCGAGATGCTCAAAAGGCAGGCAGATGTGAACGAATCTCGTCCGGAAAAGACACAAATGCGCGTCATCGCACGTACGTACGTACGAATGTGGTGTGGCCGACGCGCGGCAAAATGAACCGTTATGAAGCCTCACGCTCGCGATACGACGGTGAATAACCCGTCGCACAAGGCTGACTGGGACGGGATGTGCCACCAGTGAATAAATACATGTTTCCAAGCCCATAACGAATGACATCGCCTTGACTCGAATCGAGGACTTGGTTTCCTCGTTCTCCTGACCTTCCGGGAACATTTTTGCGGTTAACCCGTTAACCTCGATGCTCCGTTCTACTCGCAATTATAGCCTCAATTTTCATCTCTTTTTACAAATATTATAATCGACTAATCAGATTTAAAATAATTCCAATTTTTTGTCACTTCGGTAACAAATAACAATAATATTTTTTCTATTTGCAAACAATACGGTATCATTATCGATGAAATGGAGCCCTTGAGTAGTTATCCAATCGCTGTTACGAGTAATTAGTCCGTAATTATGTTTGACCGTTTTATTTTTATCACGACCTCTAATCATTCGAAACTTTAGTGAAATAAAATGTTTGTTGTTCCAACGCTGCGAACACAAAATTAATCGCTGTGGTTAACGCGTAAAGAAATGAAATTAACAGTTTCTGATCCCATCTCAGAAAACCGCAATTATGTAACAAAATGTACGAGGATTCTCGTTCGACTGAATCATCACAAGTGCGAGAGACGTAATTGCGATTCTCCCCATTTTTATACTTCAATGAGTACTTCTTTCGTCATACCAATACAAAGGTCACTTTTTTCCAATGTTCATAAAAGATTTTGTGATGACTGGAGGATGTTTACAGATCGTTAACAACAATCAAATTTTATTGGTTGTAAATACTTATGGCTCAAAAAAAAAAAATTCTCTTTTGTGGGAAGGATGAAAATAATTTCAAAGCGTTTACGCGAGTGCTTGGAAAAATTGCAATGTTCTGCCTTTTTAAAACTTTCGATAAAAACATAACGATTTTGCCATTTAGAGAAAACGTCAGAAGCAATCGACGAATGAGTATTGGTGAATTCTTGTTTGAATTGAAAATTGTGTTGGAAGAAAATTCTCGTGCTTCTGGTCACGGCCTTGGAGAATTACACAATTTGCTTACGTGGTTCGTCCACCTGGTAGCCTCGATAAGTCCGTGAGCGTTCAGTGAGAAATTGGATGTGGTCAGAGCAATCAACCAAGTGCAGCAGGTGCAACATGAGGCGGATAACTACATGGGATAAATCATGTAGTGATTGGGCACTTAAGAAGACGAAAAAAGCGTAATTGACGTGGCAGCGTAGGAGCGTCTTTTTCTGAGCGAGCTTTCTATACGTGAAAGGTGAATGTCAGCAGACCAATGTTCAATTATTCTAGCCTCCCTGAAATATCTCCAACATTCGTAAGTGATTTTGTGACGCTCTATTCCATGGCGTAACTTCCGGCATTTGAATTCCCTCCCAAGTGAAATATGGTGCAGAATATCGGCGAGATAATTCCATAGAAAATAGCTTCACTCGGGCGTGACGGTGTTGTGGTTCGTAAAGATTTTCAATAATGGAGATGAATGACTTTCGACACGCCACATCGTCAAATTCGAACTTATTTTCATATTCCAATAACGAGACTAATTTTATCTCATTATTAATATACATATCATGCATGAAGATGGTGTGTACACGCAGCACAGACACTAGTCTCTGTATTATCTTTTGGCGAGGTTCTGGTGTATCAAAACCGTGAACTGAGAATATGCGCGATTTCTCACGCCTCTTTAAATGGCCCTCGGCAAGTGCGAGGAACAGGGAAGAACGCGCCGGAGCAGGTGTAATGGGAACGTGACCTCAAGGCCGCAGCCGGAGACGAGGAAAGCATTGCGTGGCTTTAATGCCAGGACGCCCACGCATCGAAGAAACGCCAGGGAACAAGTGAGAATAAAGGTGTTACGAAACACCCACATAGTTAAACGCATGCATTGACGCAGCTGTGATACGACGATGAATATATCACGTCGGGAAATGAAGAGATCAAGAGTCAGGGTGGTGTCTTTATACAATACAGACTTTGAATTCATCGGGGAAAGAAAAACTTGACTGCACCATCGCTGTTACGATTTTGAAGTTTGCATCGTTGAAATGCAACGAAATTTTGTTCTTTTATAAGTGGAGTTCATAATTATTGTTGAATATTTGGTCTGGATACTGAAACGATCCTCTCTTGCGACCTAAAAAATCAATCGACACGAAAAATTGGCATTATTTTCAAAATTTAATAGATAACGAATATACAAAATGTTTTTCGTTGAATCTCAACGTTGCAAACTTCAGAGCCATTCGCTATTGACCACCAACGTTGGAATTCGTTTCGTAATTGACACGAATTTCGGCGTTCAAATGATTGATGAATATGTACTTAGGAAATGTTTGATGGATTCGAAGCGTGACGAATCAATCCGTTCGGCCAAATTTATTTGTTGAAATGAAAAAAATGAAACGAAATTCCGAATGCAATTTGTTGGATGAAAAATCGAGTTTCTCGAAGCGTCCTCGACTTCGTGGAATAGATCGTCAGAACAGGGATGCTGAACTTTCTCTCGACTATACCATCCACGCTGTATACTCTATTGTTGGTTCTTCAAACTCTCGTCGTACTTCCACTTGAATAACCATTGTATTTGTCAACGAGGAGGCATGGCTAAAAAGTGAGAGCGGACGATACGAGCGTTCATCGAACCCTCGTGTGCGCAAACGTTTTATTACGTTTCTAGTAAACGGATTTGTCTGAATGATGAAAGGATTGGATGGAGAGAGAAAGCGAGACATGGGTGCACGAATTGCTCGACCGGCAGGTCGAAGCCGAGCACTCGTTGCTGAATCCTGCAAATCGATTGTGTTCTATTCTGTTGTGTGAATTCATATACTCACAAAGGCACACATTTGGATGAGTATGTACACCGTCAAATTCAGCGAGGCTCTTCGAGCTTGTTTTTTCATCGAAACCGTTCGTTTTTAAATTTTGCAATATGAGAAACGCCAACATCATTGTCTTGTTGTTTATTCTGTCATTTTGTAAATCAACGTGTCGATTGTTGGCTTGGCTCAAGGCAAAGTTATAACAGTACCTAGATAAACTGCAATACCAAAAAAGTCTTGATCAGTCTCGATTGGGACATCAGGTCGAAGATCTAGCCATCCTCAAAGTCTGACGAAATCCCCTCGCAAGCCCAATTTCAATATCTGCTTCTCATTTGCCAACCACGTGTGTTAACGCGACTTTCGCATATTTTTGCGTTTTTTTTCTGATCACCGTTTGATGGAAGGTTAAGGAGTTTCGGTACAGCTCATCTTTAGGGGAAATTAGAACTTCTATTGTTATCGAGCAGGCAGCCAACTCCTACACCCAAAAATTATTGTAATAAATCCCGAATAATACATTTAAAAATATTATCTATTTCATTGTGGCATTATAGTAAACTGTTTTTAATAACATTTCAATGAATCTGTTACGATTGTTTTAAATATTTAAAAAAATGTGATTCAGCACGAATTAGAAAAAGGAGGTTATTTCTTGTGACACATCCGAATAACTCGTTCAAATAAACGGAAATGGCATTGCAAATTTCAAAGTCCCGGATGCATAAATTGAATATCAAGAAGGAAAGATGTTAGCCGTGTCATTCGAGTGAGACAGAAATTGGTCGTTTCGATTTATCAAAACGTGAATAATTAACGAACGGTGTAGACGAATGATTCCATTTCCTGGGAGCATGCATGAAATATTGTTTTGAGTGGTTCAACAGTTTTTCATCACCTTTTTAACATTATTTCGTATTGTTTCATGCTCAAAACTAAAGTTGGACGTTAACTTGGACATATCTCGATGTTAAAAAGTGATTTTTGTAGGAACGGTGTAGATCGTTTTTAAATTCGAAAGACACATTCAGGATTGGTCGAAGAATCTACTGTAAACATTTGAATAAAATGGTTACATTGTGTCGCTCGTATCGAACCTCCTTAAAGAAATTTATTTAAATATTGCACAGAGACAATCTTGCGATTTTTTTCGAGCCTTTTTCATTCCAGTGGTTCAAATTCAAAATAAGTAAGTTTCCAGTGGTTCAAATTCAAAATATATTTGAACATTGAAATATCTTACGACAGAAATTACGTAACTATTGTAAAAATTATCTTAACGGTTTGCAATGAACTCTCAAAGTTTAACTCGCATCTATATATTCAACCGGAATCATTCCAATATGCATACTGTTATTTCTACATGTATAGCTTTCGAGAGCAATAAAGTTTGGCGTGTGGAAAAGTTTCCTTTAGTGCGAAGACCCACTGACGACTTTCCATCCAACTATTCCGTTGTTCAGCTTTTTTTTTGTGTTTTGTTTTGTGTTCGTGTGTGTGTGTGTGTTTTTTTTTCTTTTTCATTGACGAAACCGAGTTTCCATCCAAGTCTCATCTCGGTTGGTAGTCGTAAAACGAGATCGATTTTTCGCGGGTATTCTACGGGGAACGCAGAGACTCGATATCGAGAGGGTCACCCAGTCTCCGTTCCTTCGCTGCTTCGTACTTTCGTAGTTCACATTCAACGTTGCTTTTGCCGCACCCTTCGTCCGGTCCTCCCGCCATATCGGTTTGGATAAGACGCACGAGATATCTGTAGGGACATGCCATATCTGGTATTCGAGGAGCGGACTCAGTATCAATCGTGGTTGACTGCACGCGTCGTCTCACATCGAGAAAAACTTGGCTGCCTCTTCCCTTTATCCCTAGAAAACTTTTCCTCGGTTTCCGAGCGCTCGAGACGACGTGCATCCATCCGCAGTTTTCAAGGTAAACGCCACCGTTATTTCCATTCATTTTTGCAGTATAAACCTCGATATTAACCTCGTCACAACTTTTTTGTACTGTGTCGATTCAGTCGCATTTGAGCCGAGAAAATGAGAACGAAAGGGCGAGGGTAAGGGATGGAGAAAATAATAGAAATCGGAAAATCTTGGTGTACACATCTTGGTGTGTAGCTGAGTGAAACTTTTTGTAGAATTTGTCGTTACATGATTGCGACAAGGCAACGGTACCTCAGTATGTTAAGATAGTATTCACAATTTTTCAGCCTTACACGAGAGGAAAGATCCTGTTATACGTTTGTAAGATATATGTGCATCTTTAGATTACGAATATTCACATACGAGTGATTCTCGCATGAGAATATGCGTGACTCATTGAGTGTAAGATCTGGCATGACGGTGACATTTTTCGAAGTGGCAATGATAGAAAGAATGATAAGTATTAAAAGAGTACGATCATAAGACTCGAATTATTACCGTCGGTAAGATGGAAGAGGTTGGTCGACGATTTCCTTGGCTCGGGAAGATCCAAATCGATCGTACAATCGTCCTCGTTCCCACGTTTCTCCCTATCAATGTACTCGCGGCTGTACTCGCATGAATCTCAAGAATGAGGTTAGAGGTAAAAGAAGGTGAGATTGGGCTTCGATGTAGGACTGTGTGTTGGAATAAATATTCGTGTTTTGAGTTACACAGGGAATAGCGAAGTCAATAGCTGTTGGCCAATTAATCTTCGTAACCTTCACCATGAAGTAGCAAAGTGTCATTAAGTTAGAATGACTTGGTCGCGATGATAAAAACTGGAACGAGGCATCGGCAAACTTTGTACCAGGCCCGAGGTTGCGTCGATACATGGTTCTTTAGATAGCCTCTGGTAAGACCTTTTGCCGACGCAACGATTACGCCAATATGCGTATAATTAAACAGTAGGGAGATAGGTAAACGTAAATATTTTGCTGGGTCTTGTAAAGTGACGCGAATCAGCACATTGGGATAGGAAGGAAACGCGGTTGGAAATAGGGTGCAGGGTAAACTTGGACAGCTTCTCGAGGATATCGTCAGCTGAGTAGATTAGCTGTGTCCGAGTGATCGCATTCATCGATCTGTTTTCCTAGTGGCTGTGCAATACCACTGCTCGGCAAACCTAACATCATCGTGGACCACCGTAACCGACATCATTTATACCCACCTAGTCACGTAGGGCTCATGGAATCGACTAATTATCGCCGACTAGCGGTATCACAAATGTGCCGGCTACGAGTGAGGATGTGGTAGCATGTAAAAGACAGCGAATGTGGGGAAGAACGTTGGTCAGATAAGCGTTGGTCGCATGGAGTGACCAATGAGATAGCGTTGGAGATAAAAATGAAGAGAGAAGCCTTCGCGAGGGAGTATGAAGCTAAAGGAAAAAGTGTTTGTCATTGCGAATGCGGTTAACTGCATCAGCCAGCTGACAATTCCACATTGAGAGAATACCGGATAAAGACGAAGAGTAAGAAATGGAAAGAGAGTAGTGACGTAAGACGACAGCGACATCAGCAACTTTTCATCACTCGGCAAAAGGTTGAAAAAGCAGCAGAAGGATATAAGAAAAAAAAAAAGGAGTAGATGGAGACTGAGGAAATCTCAAGACTCCACTTCGCTGCGAACTGGCGAGTATGGTACACTAAGCGAAGTAAACAGCGACGATGATCCTATCGTGAAAGTAACGGGTCCGGCTGAGCTTTCGTGATCGTGACAACTCGACATCTCCTGGCATCCATCGCATTTTAACTAGTAATGCTTGAGCTGTTGTGCGGCGAATAAGCAAGTACTCGACTCGCCAATGCGACAGCAACGGGAGACAAAGAGTCATCACGTTTGCATTCCATCCGAATCGGATAACCGCGCGATACCCGGATTTGGGACCACAACGGGCTGTCACTTTTTCGCCAAACTTGACGAGGAGGAGGACCTCGAGTTGTGACATTACTGAGCATCATGAATTGCTGATTTTCTACTCTCAAGTCAAAGGCAGGCTAAAAAAGTTAAGAAAGAGGAAGCGGAGATTGGTAGGAAGAGCGGACCGTGGTGAGGAGGAGGAACCTCGACTCTATCCTCGTACGTCAACGTCCAGATGCTGATGTTCTCGACGGGTGAGCTTGTCGAGCCGTGACCAACCTGGACTGTAATACCAAGCGAAGCGTAACGTCGGCTTTACTTCTCCAGGCTCACGGTTGTTGGAACGATATGTCCAACAAGCTTGGATGCTGTTACAACAATCTTTTCGTATAGAAGGGATCGTACTCAAGTTACAATACGTACTACATCAATGAGAAACTCTACAGCGACTACCCATCGATTTTGCACCTGTTACGGACTAAATATGCCTGTGCGGAATCTTCGACTCACCGGATGTGCGCCCGACATAAACTGGGTGTGTGGTACATCTATATGTGCGAGCTCGTGTGCCCAGTCTCCGCGAAGTCCCAGTCTAATCGCGCTAACCGACCTTGAAATTATCGTGGCTTCGATTGGCCATCGAGGAATGATGAAACAACGGTAAAACGGAATGAATCCGATTCGGACTCGACCTCTAATAATTGGAGCGAACTTTTGTGGGTCATATTGTCGATGAACTCGATCGAAGCTGCGTGCTAAGCGGCATGGGTGATAGTTTTCCGAATCGAACTACCAGGATTAATTTTTTTCAGGAAACCCGAGCAAACTAATAAGAAAAGCTCCCACTAAATGCTCGGAGAAGAATGAACCATCAACTCTGGAAGCATGCGCATGGTCTACTTTCTGATAGACGGTCAATCCCGCTGTAATTAGAGGTCAAGCCAGGCACACGGACATCATAGCTCCAGTATTATAAATTGGTACTATCCATGATGGAGGTTCTCGTGTTGCAGGTCGTGACGTAACTAACAGACCTGGTCAAGGGTTATACAGTCGCGAGGTTCCGATCGAGTTGTCGTATTGGGTTTACGCAATCTTAGCTCCAGGTCTCGGATGATGGCATTTTAGAGCAAAAGTACACAAGTGGACCGTTTCACACGTAGTTTACAAGTTTAAAACTAAAGATAAACGGAAAAAGATGCCGCTAGCATTGAACACGTAATATCCGTGAATAAATAAAGTATTAGGCATGCGGTTGAGAGTGGTGGAAAAGATTGAGGCGGCAGTGAATCTTGGTGCTTGAAAGGCCGCGGGGGCCTCTCGGTAACATGGCCGGGTGTCTTTTATGTACGAACATATATACAAAAGTATATATTCATATATGTACGGGTAAAGGCCCCGTTGCGAGCCCGAGTCCCCCGAGACAGTCGCGCCATCGGGGTCAGTGCTCAGGTGACGATCGCAACACGCGCTCGCGCGCGCACGCCTAACGGGCCCGGCAAAACTATCGTGATCGTGACTCTCTGTCATTCGGCACGGCAACAGAGTCAAGGCTCGAGAGATCTATACATACATAAGCTTCAATGTATCCATCCACGTACATATACATCGGTGTTAAGTGTTTGTAAGGGGTAGTGCATTGGTGCGCGCCTAAGCGAGGGATCTAACGGAGCGTCATTCCAAAAATCCGGTACTACGACTCTCTCGCTTGGATTTCTCACAGCGGCGTAAAGGAAAAACAAAATCTACAGATATATAGAAAATAAAAAGACAAGACTGAAACCTTTCACTCTATTCTCCTTTTCTTTTTCAAGCCGCCCGCGCGCTTCCCATATTATCTCCCTATCTTGATTTATCCTGCAGTCCCTTTTTCCATCTTTATCTCACGCTCGCCTACATACATATACACACATATGGACAGACCTGCATATATACATACATGAATATTGTTTCATATGGTATATGAAGGAGCTTGGTACATATGTGCAGTAGTAATATGTACACCCCCACTGAGAAAAGAGCTCCTTCGTTTAATTGATGCTCACGCTCCTCGGTCTACGCGAACGTCAGCCACGGACGTATAGTTCATATTAATTACACCCCGGAAGATTCAATTAGTGCGTTTCTCATTACACTCACTTATACCGGTTATCCATTATTCACGAGCAAAAGTAACAGAAGTATGAACCATAAATACAATATGTATGTATCCACATATTACATTATGTGTAGGTCTGCGTGTGGGTGTGTGTGTGACTATGGGCACGATGCACATATAAACATTTATAGTATCAGTACACTCTTGCGATAGTCTCCACCAATCCCCGACAATGAAAGCGCGTGTTACTCCCGCGCCTTTTGCAGCTTCTATGTACATAATATACACCGTACGAGTTACACGTATATTGCGTCAGGCACAACGAAAAGCTGGGATGGTACGATGGTGCTGCTAAAGGGTTACTACACTGTGAAACACTCTGTGTCCCTCTACAGTCCTTCGGGATTCCATCAACTCAATTATAATAGTGGAAATGAAAAAAAAGGAAAAACACTACCGCGTCGTCGCACTTCTTGCTACTTTTTGTTACATATATATGTATATTCATGATATTAAATGAATTCAGTCTCTGCGTGGCTACTCGCGAATCAGAAAACGATCCAAGAGTGATGCTTATATTATGTTGTAATGACTTTAATAATTGTCTTCTTGGACTCGAGGAGGAAGTGCATTCCATATTGTTCTACCGGTGATTCTAAATTACATACTTTTCTTGCGCATCATTTTTTGAAATTCATATTTTCTGCAACGTTTTTCTTTCTCCACCAGACATTGCTCTTTTTGTCTCGAATTATCGATCTCTAAGAACCATTCCAGGAGACTGCCCACCTTGGGCACGTTACGATTTAGATCAATATCGACATAATCGAGCTCGCTTCGCGTGATGACGGGGCGGCGCCAAAGAGTCTCATCGTGTGAACGATTTTATACACGAGTGCATTCTTTCACATCGGATCCCATCCTCTTCATGCGAGATCGACGCACCGAGCTATTTAGACCCTCTATACCTCTACTCTCAGGTATCGATCTAACCAGTGGCTCTTATTGCAACCAATATGTAGGCCGGTTTTCAATCTTAACATTTGCTTCTGTACGGTTGTTTTTTTTTTTCAAGTGTTTCTAAATTACGGGTCAATGCGTTGAGAGTGCTTTTTTTTTTTTTTTTTAGAAATTATTAAACTCTGCACCCGATATCGATTTAATTTTCGGAAACCCGGGCATTTCATTGCTGTAAACTATTTATGAATGAATCTTCGTCAAGCCTAAAGATTGTAGTGAAAAATATTTTTCAGCAACACTTTTGAACTCGATGAGTTACTGACAGCTGTCGAATTCAGGCTTCGAGTATTTTAACTTTTCTATCGAGGTATAACCTTAGAAATGACGTGGCAGTGTTTCATTTCACAAACGAGTGCACGGTAACGAAAGAAAAAAGCTGGCTCTCTCGTACAAGACTCGTGTTCTTGTTCATTTTTCTTTCTCTCCTTCATCCTGGAATATGAGGTTAACGTGCGCAAGGAAGAATCAAAAGTTGAAAAAGAAGTGTAGGAGAAAAGAGCGGCAAGTATTTCCGCAATGTTTCTCGCGCTCACGCAGCCTCGACCATGCTAGAAAAATCGACTTTACTGCCATGCTTCGCCTCTTGAGACTCGGCGATCCGGACTCTCAGAGAGCAACCAACGGACGCGCCCGCGTTCCCAGATCATTCTCGCACTTCCTCAATCTAGCCTCTCACTGCCACTTTCTCAACTTTTTTATGCCTCGGTCCCCGATTATTTCAATTCACGAAACACTTTTATTATTTCGCTGTATCGTCCTTCGTCATTCTTTTTATTTTATCAAGTTATTTCGACGTTTCGTTGGAATGAAATTTTGACTGCTCGAATTTCGAATGGTTATTCAGATAAATGGTAAAAAGTTCGGGCCATGGGGGCTCCGCATTCCCTGCCCAAAGAGTCTTTCAAAAAAAAACTTGTTTTGAAAAAAAACTATTCGATTCTTACCTGGATTGCTGTCAGCGTTCGAGCTGAATAAAACGCACAGTCCCGTTTCATAGTTGACAGCTTGGCACGAGTCATTGGCCTGGCAGTGCTCGAGGCAATCGGTTAGCATGAGAGTTCCGGGTATCGACTCGAGCATGTTGTTGGGGGCGGTATGAACGTATCCGGTAACGAGCTCGAAGCCAACCATCTCGGGATCGCATTCGTCCGAACCGGCTGATGGACCGGTATAATCAGGACCGGAAGCACCCGAGGGCTCAGCGCCGGTCGAAACAGTAGAGGCGTTGCTGCCAAGGACGACGAGATGACTCGACGCCTGGAGCAGCAGTATCGTGAGAATTCGACACCTTGAGTAACTCATCTTCGCCCAAGATTTTTATCTCGTTATAATTCCACTTGATCGCCAAATAAACAACCAACTATAATTGAAACAAACAAAAATTCAAATTATTATTCCACTCCTAACAACGACTCCACGTATCATCATCAAAATTTTACTCGATAACGACGTGCCAAAAATTAAAAATAAAAATTCATTGAAAATCTTCTTGTCTGGATAATGAAAAATACGAAAATTCTCAGGCCGAAAACTGTTGGAAAGTAAATTCGCTCCGTTATCATTTGTAACGATTATGATTCTTTTCGTAATTTTGAGTTGGAAACTCGAAAGTGTTTCCCTAACACAATGTCTGATAAAGGAAAACGGAGAACTGTATGTAATTGATTTTTTAGAAGAAGCCAAATTTCGAGTCAATGTCAGCAAAGTTGCAATACGAAGAGCGGCGGTTCGAACAGTGGGAAATTATGGTTGAGCCTGTGAACCGGTAAAAACTGATGCTACAAATATTGAGCGTGGAACGAGCTTTGAGCATAATTTTCAAAAGAGCAACTATTAATATTCCGCGAAGTTGACTCATCTGCTCAGCGCCTGTAGCTTCGATGATTAAACGAAAACTTAATTCTATGCAGACGTTGAAAAGTTTACTTCTATAGTTGCATTTTTGAATTTCCTTTTTTTTGTTAATCCTCGGTAAGCGCGGAACAAGTTATCCGGTATGATGGAGAATCGGGAGAGAGACACGGATGGTAGTTGAAAAATGAAAACGTTGCTTTTCGTTTGGTGAAGATTCGCGTGAGCGAAACGACTCCCCGTGCAAATATTTACATGCACTCTGCCTCTACTGCTCGTACAGTGAGAAAGACACGCCGCAGCTGAGCTTTGCAGAAGCGAGACTTTCTTTCTCTCTCGATCTATCTATCCAGCTATCTCTCTTTCGTCGTCTGGTGAATCTTCTATACCTCGCAATACAGCATTATATACGTGGGCCCCGAGATTAAACGTCTCTCTCGATTCTCGCTCCCCTGCGTGTACACGCTCTCTTTCGGTATGTGCATCTTCCAGTCGTGCCCCGGTGTACACATCGTTATCTCCTCTGCACTCAGACACACAGCTGCCGTTTCTACTGAATCTCATAGAACAGCACCAGATTCGAAAAGTGCAAAGGGGATGTAACTCCAAAAGTCTTTCGATCTATATCTATTTGTATGTACGTGTGTTATATTTATCTATAAATATAAATATACGCGTGCATTATTTCTACACAAATTCATATTTCGCGTTCTACACATTCGGCAAACGCTCGATCTGGAAATTTGTACACCCTAGTGTGAAAAGCAAAGCAAGTTTTGATGCTCTCTTTGCTTGGAAACATGTTTCCTCGCTCGAGCCTATCCTGAACGAATCAAACGAACGAAATACACAATCAACTCTGCTTTCAATGTAAATTTCAATTGCTCAAAGCCTTCCTATGCGGAAATCACGCTGAACTTTCAGGCCGAAAACTTGAATGATACAATTTATACTTTATTTTGCATTTTTTTTCGCGGATATATCGTGAAGTTTCCTCGAGACTCAGGACATTAAATTTCTTCTCGAACCGCAAATAGATTTATTTTTCCAGTTTGATAATTCTAACGCTTCGCTACCTGCTGAGTGAGAGAATTTAATTCCTTCGCTCAGTTCCCTTCAAACTTGAGGAAGAGACCTTCACGAGGGAGAGATTTCCAGTGGGATAAAAATTTTCTCTCCTTTTTGTACTTTTTCTAGTAAAAAAATACTTTTGACCGTGGAAATTTTGTCATTTTTTCCGAGTTAGTTACATTTACCTATTCCTTGAAAAAAATGAAGTGGTTTTACTTCTTCATAAGTTTAAAGTTCTGAGAAAGTTGGATTTTCATTAGTTGTCGTTTCTGAATTTGAACAGCGATAAAGTTTGGGCGAGTCAGTCTCGAATCAGAATGCAGCGATTTCTAGATTTTTTGATGATATATATTTTACTCCTGAACACAATTTTTTCCAATAAGAATCGGACAAGTTGGAGACGACGATTCAGATAATTAAGGACGGATAGTCCGCTCCCTCTATTGGATGATATTATCACACCAGACACGATGAGGCAGCACTGCCGTGTGTACTTCACCGAAGAAACGAGTATATTTGAACTTGGTCCCCGCGGGGAAGCAAACACGCACGCACACACGTTAAGTCGGCTACGGTTATCGTTTGAATGTAAATCTGAGAGTAAACGAATGGAGCACACTTGGCAAATTTTACCTTTCGGTGTACGTACTGATAGCAAGGCTGGTCGATAAATGGTCTTCACACTTTAGGGTGCTTTGCAATCTTGAGAACGCACTCGTCTTGTCGATTTTTCGTTATCGTTTAAAATTATTTTTATAATCGTCGAGCGCGCACAAACGAGAAACGATAGTAACTAAAAAACAAAAAAGAATATTTAATTTCAAGTATTATATGAAGATCGTCGACGTAAAGGAAGATCCTGAAAAACGCGCGCGAATCAGGATTGAGCGAGCACGTACTCGGATCTCACGTAAAATCGAGCATTGGAACGCACAGTGAAAAGTTTAAGAAATGGAAAAACAGATAAAAAATAAAACAAATTCCGGAGTGTTTTAAAAACGAAACAGTAAAAATCACTCGAACGAACCGATTAGATTCAATGGTAAAATGGCACACGTACTCGCAGGAGGAGCTCGAGGTATAACAGAGTCAGGTGCCGCACGGCTCAAGAGTGTTGGCTCTCGTCGCTCGTAGGTTCTTTGCTCTCCAAGTGTTTTGCGGATGAAACCCGAGGAATAAGGAGAGGGAAGGGGCGAGCGAGAGGTTTGTCTAGATGCACCTTGCCGCGTGGCTCTTCCTCGACCGACCGACTACGTCTGAGGGGCCCAGTGGTAAGACCGTGAGTTCTAAAGAGGACAGAAACGGTACGCGTACGGTTCAAGTTTGAGATCGCCGCCGGTACGACACCATTGAAACCGTCGCTTTTCGATCGGTCCCGCACGTACATATCTCCCTCTTCTTCTCCTCCCGCATCGTACCATTCTCCCCCTCCACCTCAGTTTCGCACGACCTTCCTCCACCCCGTGATAAGGCCCTTCTTCGTCCTCCCTCCCACTACAATTTCTCTTGCGTTACCCCCTTACATCGCCGACTTGCTTCCTCCTTCTATTCTTACTTGCATCTACTACCTCTTGCCTTCCTCTTACCCCTGCCATTGTAACTACCGCAACTTCCGGCATTCTTGACCAATAAAAAATTCCTCGTATCTTTATTGAGCGAATCGTAATGCAGAATGACTCTGAAGCTTGCAACGTTGAGACTCAACGAAAAATATTTTGTATATGGATCATTTATTGAATTTTTAAAATCATGCCAATTTTTTGGGTTAATGGTTAATTTCAGGTCGCAAAGAGAGGATCGTTTTATTATCCAGACCCAATATCGAAGAAGAATTGAGAGCTCAACTGAAAAAAAAGAATTTCGTTGTATTCCAAAGATGCAAAAGTTGAACATGATAATGCAGAGAATTTGAATGTTTCAATAATGTTTCATCTTGACTGCTCATAATTTATCGGAATGTCATTAATTATCTATTACTTTCGTCATTTTCATTGAAAACACTCTTGTCTACCCTCTTCTGTTGCACAGTTTTTTATTTATTTTTATAAAGCCATTGTACAGAGTGTTGACTTTGTTAACTCAGGAATTATCCATCATATTGAAAAGTACCATGTGTCCCTTTTCCGTTCATAACTTGTCACTCATTAAAATAAATTACGAGACGCCGAAATGATGATGTTCGAGATGCTCGTTGAAAAAGCCCACATATAAATCGTATACGCACACAAATATAAAGCATGTGAAATACACACAGAACAACAATTTACTCCTCTCGTCCTCGACCTTCCTTCGTCTCAACGGGGCCTTTCTTCAGCCCCACCATTCTCCAAGGGTCCCCCGCGTTGCGCGCGCTTGTTTCCTCCTTCCCTCTCCCGCTTAACCTTCATTTACCTTGCTCATCCCTACCACCTTGACTTCTCTTCTACATTGCGTCCTCCACCTTGACCATCGCTTCCACCACCTTCATCGTGTGCCACCTCCTTGAATCCTCTTCCTCTTTTCATTCCTTCGTGCTCGCGGCTTCGTACAACAAGTGAGCTCTTTGCTGACGGTCCTCTCTTCCCTCTCTTCCACTTCTTACTGTACATAATACACACACGTGCATTCCACAAGGAGTTTAATATTCCCCAACGTTTTTCCTTAACCCATACCTGTTTATACATTTATACAAATAAATATATATACACATATAAATTTATAGCGTACGTCTCGATGCGATTTTCCTCCACTTTGAGTTGACCCTAGTGTCCCACTGATAATCAGGCCCCACGTGCAATCCATCCAGAGCTCTGGCTTGGCTCAATCATGATAAAATCACTTTTCCTTCTACGGTCTCCTGTCGATTCTATTAATCGAGCCCACATCGTACACGAGCCATGTGTCTGGTGAATTATACCTCTAACCGTCCACGCTTTCCATACCTTCGCTCTTACAGATACATATCCCTCTTTCCAGCTGAGTGTTATATTACCTACCGATTAAAACAACCGTAAGATTTTCAACGACAGATCACCGCAGATTCCCAACTCCGCTTTCTGTCTTTTGCAATTTTTCAACTACCGACTTGCGGTTTATTATCACACTTTTATTCCAAAGTCTATCTCTCTATCTATGTCAGCTTCTTTGAGACCCACTACCGAAGCCATCAGTGGCTGGCTAAAATTTGCATATTTCGATTCATTGGCAAGTTCGTTGGTAGTATTGAGAGGAGAATTCGCATTTCTATTAAGGTTGTGCCATCACATTAGCCTCACAGTTGAATCGATGATTTTCATCGCAATTGTTCGTTCATCCTTAATTTTTTTTTGTTCAAAAATAATCCTTAGAGTTTTCTCAACATATCAATTTTTTTTTTTAAATATATCTAATCGCGGAAACTTAGGATTTATGCCTTACGTCTCGGTCGGAACGAGATTCCCATAAGTCGTGTATTACTATTCGAAATTTCATCAATTATTTTCCTGATAATTGGTCAGCAATGTACTCTGAAATTTTGCAGACATTTCCTTGCATACTTCAAATCGAA
>JBAJMU010000001.1:20977798-21000546 GCA_037952995.1 Hyposoter didymator | reverse complement strand
TACATTTATACAAATAAATATATATACACATATAAATTTATAGCGTACGTCTCGATGCGATTTTCCTCCACTTTGAGTTGACCCTAGTGTCCCACTGATAATCAGGCCCCACGTGCAATCCATCCAGAGCTCTGGCTTGGCTCAATCATGATAAAATCACTTTTCCTTCTACGGTCTCCTGTCGATTCTATTAATCGAGCCCACATCGTACACGAGCCATGTGTCTGGTGAATTATACCTCTAACCGTCCACGCTTTCCATACCTTCGCTCTTACAGATACATATCCCTCTTTCCAGCTGAGTGTTATATTACCTACCGATTAAAACAACCGTAAGATTTTCAACGACAGATCACCGCAGATTCCCAACTCCGCTTTCTGTCTTTTGCAATTTTTCAACTACCGACTTGCGGTTTATTATCACACTTTTATTCCAAAGTCTATCTCTCTATCTATGTCAGCTTCTTTGAGACCCACTACCGAAGCCATCAGTGGCTGGCTAAAATTTGCATATTTCGATTCATTGGCAAGTTCGTTGGTAGTATTGAGAGGAGAATTCGCATTTCTATTAAGGTTGTGCCATCACATTAGCCTCACAGTTGAATCGATGATTTTCATCGCAATTGTTCGTTCATCCTTAATTTTTTTTTGTTCAAAAATAATCCTTAGAGTTTTCTCAACATATCAAATTTTATTTTTAAATATATCTAATCGCGGAAACTTAGGATTTATGCCTTACGTCTCAGTCGGAACGAGATTCCCATAAGTCGTGTATTACTATTCGAAATTTCATCAATTATTTTCCTGATAATTAGTCAGCAATGTACTCTGAAATTTTGCAGACATTTCCTTGCATACTTCAAATCGAACAAATCTTCTTATGTTCATAATCGTTCTTTGAATCTGTTTTAATTATTTTTGTTCTATTTTTCTTGTTTTTTTTTTTTTTTTTTTTTTTTTTTTTTTTTATTCGGCAGAATTCTGTTAAGGTGTTTCCTCCGGTTTTATACATGGCTTAACCTCATGTATTAACTCTTCTGGTGAGTCGGAGAGAATGCAAATAATTGCGTGAAATGTTGGCACAACTCAGATCTGCTTCGACGCGCGTTTATGTTATCTGCAAAGGCATAGCATACGAGCTGACCTCAAAAGAGCTTTTATAACCTCACAAAGAATAAAACGGTTCGCCACATTCTATAGCAACGTCTGGTATGAAAACAATAAAGGAATCATTCCTTAGCGGGACTGCCCAACTGCGGGAACTAGCACAGATCAGCCCCGCAAGACTGCTCGACATTTTCAACACACAGCAGCGAGCCTTATATTTCACGTTGAAGTTATCGGATCGAAAAATTTGGCGACGATATTTTACATTTTTTTATATTTTGTTCCATGGGAGAAAAACATATTTCCATTTTTCACCAAAATATGCAAAATATTTCATACCGTTCGTGTTGCCAAGTTCCCATGAGTTCATTCACCTCGAAAATCATGTAGTGGGCCGACTCAGTCAGATCTGTGGGTGTGCAAAACACCTGACACGCTTTGACTCACGCCCTTAAAATCCAATGGCAAAGATACGACCAACGCAAGTTTTTTCGTGAAATTCCATAATGGAAAATCATTTCGAACCGTACGAGCGAACATTTAGGTTAAAAAAAAGGATTCAGAAGCCCGAAAATACCGTGAAATATGGGGAAAAAAAATCATTGTTTTTGTTGTCGTAATAATGATCCAACACTTTCCCAAAAATGTGGAGTAACGAAAGGGGAACCGTTGAACTCTCGATAGCTGGACATAACCGAAGCTCATAAATTATGCATTCCATATAGGAACCAGCTGACCGGAACATATTTGTGTATCGCGACGTTCCAGAAAACAGGATAAAATTATTCAACTAAACTTGGCAGACGCGCTATGTGTCCGCGGTGATCTGTGTTCGTGTTCATCAATATTCATCATCAGATTTGAACTTATCGAGATAAAAAGTTTTTCAGAACAGGTCGTTGGATAATTATCGAAACGAGGTGGATCATGGGAGGAGATATCTATACGATATTTTACATCGTCATGAAAACAGTAGCCACGAACCCAGTGTGCAGTTTCAATATTTTTTATTCTTTTCGCTTCGAACGATTAATTAAATCACCGGACACTCGGTGATTTTTCTAATGGTTTTTTTTTGCTACCAGTTTCGAAAGTTGAATTTTCCGGAGGGTTTCGAGCAAAAAATGGGAAATAAATGGTCATCGTTGGACTATATAATACAATAGAACAGAAAAAGAAATAAATGGAAGACAATTCAGAGTGGTCGGGAGTGATGATGTTGTTGGGTGAATAAAAACAACCGAGATGGATTACGAAATATGGTTGTAGAATGTATAAAAATGTAAGCGTCTAATACCTCGGCGTTTAACGGTACGAATAATTTGATCAGCTCGGCGGCTCGCATGGGTGGTTGCAGCGGGAGAATCTTGACCGGGGAATGCCGCCACGCGGAAAATGACAGTTCGTCATTATACGGCGGGCGTTGTATGATCACAGTGGTACCAAGAGTAAAATACGCGGCGGCAGCGTATTTCTGTATTTATATCGCGTACATATATCAAGATGTATACAGATGTGTATGAGAGAGCAGGCTCTTATTCCTATGGGCCGTGAATGCAGCCAGCTCGCGCGTCGTTCTATCGCTGCAACGAGTTAGATGGGGCTGACACGCGTGCTTCGGCTATATCTACAGTCGTGGCTCGGTGCATTCGTCGGTAAAAGACCGCTCGCCACCGCCGGATGATACGGGCTCACGGATAAATTATAATTACGGGGACTATTGCATACCAGGATGGTTGGCTGTACACGTATGCACACACGTAAATATCATAGCATTATATATCTAAATATAGTTTAAATAAACTGCACTCTGGGATTCGTCGGAGAACACATAAATGCATATAAATGTATACGCACGAGATATTACGGCAGTGTGTCTCTCTTGATCGTCTTGTGAGAGTCCAGGTTGAAAAGAAGCGAAACGAACGAGACGGAGAATTTCAACGCGAGTACAGCCAACGAACCAGTCGCAATAATCTTTGCCTCTGGATGCAGAAACATAAAGAGAGGGAGAAGGAGAGTTGAAGAAAGAGAGGGAGAATAAAAACCGGAGGAAAAGACACAGAAAGAAGCTGAGCAAGAGCAAGGGAAACACGAAGAACCGGCGGGGCGAGGCTGTACAGATACGAAGCGTTCAGTACAGCATACCCACTTGCTAAAAATCGAAGCAATCATGATTCCCCGTCGAAAAACTTTTCTGTCTCTCTATTTTTATCCTTATCTTTCTCTCTTCGCACTGGGGCTGCTGCTCTTGCTGCTGCCGCTGTTGCTGCTGCTGCTGCTGCTGCAAAAAAGGTAACAAAATCCTGTGGACGTGTGAACAGCGCGACCTAGGAGACGTCGCAGTTCTTATGCACCTCGTAATATTCACTCGCTGTCGCAGCAGTGAATACGAGATATTAAAGTGTACGTACGTAGATACCTTCAACCAGTGTATACGTATGTACCAGGGAGTTATGTATATCGCGGAGTGCGTGCGTAGATATGAAGTTCCGAGGAGGAAGGTTACAGTTTATGAAGTATACGATCCAGTTATTAGATACGTTAACTAGACTGCCCAGTTTTACGAGCCTATTAGTTTTGTTATTGTCGGTATTAAAAACGTGCGGTCTATAGATATACGATTATGCTGATTTAATTGACACCGGTAAAAAATAAAAAATATATCCCGTGCACGAATGTAAAAAAGTCAATGATAAAATTAGAGTCCAATTCCAAGCACGCAATTAATCAAATCCTAATTAACCTTAAGAGATAGTGAGATTCCGCCAAGATAAGATGTGCACGGATCATTTTCGCACATCGAGACTCTCGTCAGGCAGACTGTAACTTCCTGAGTAAGGAACTTTCTCAATAAATGCATTACCGATTCTTTACCCACCATCTATTATGTTTGAGCGACAACTGGTTACTGAAATAATGATCATCATCATGGTAATAAAAATAATAATAATAAAACAAAGTGACACTCGTGTTGGAGTACGCACGTCATTATTCTTGGAGCTGGAGTCATAAATGAAAGATGGGAGGTTGGTATATCAAGTCCCGCGATAGAATTTTCCCACCCATGAGTCCGAACTGTACGGTACCGAAGGTAGCCAACTAAGGGGGTACAACAGTTCCGTTGGCGATACAATCCGCAGCAGCAAAGGAAGATGCTGCGTTGATCAACGTTCACAAAGCCTGAGACAGCTACTATTTTCGTCGTAAAATATTTCACTCCGCTAATGACATCATCACTTGGTTTCGGTGCAGAGAACGATGGAGGAGGTATGTGTCAAGAGAGGAGTGATGTCGTCGTCACGAAGCTCCGTAAGAAAAAGCAGAAAAAACTAAAAGTATATATAAAAGAGAAAGAGGAGAAAAAAGTAAAGAGAGCCCGAGGAGAAAAGATGCGGGCGATGGGAGGTAAAGGTAGTGTCCTGGAAGTGTATATAGTTCTGGGAGAAAGAACGAGGGGGAGTAGGAGCCACTTAGAGAGCTATATGATGCCCGGTACTGGTGTATGGGCACCAAAGCGAGCATAAGATATGACTGCACGTGTGAACAGCGCGACCTAGGCGTATCTGGACTCTCTCTTTCTTTCTCTTTCTCTCTCTCTTTCTTTCTCCTTCTTATTATTTCTGTCTCTCTGTCGCAGAGTTGGAAAATATGGTTACCGTGTACTCGCGGTGTATGCAGCTCGCGACGTGAATCGTAGAGTTGGCCGGGTGATCGGTGCACACCAGGTGCCCGCTCGCACGACGCCGCGTCACCGTAGTCCGCTGCTCCTCGGCATAACGGTACTTCCTCGATGTCCCATCGGGCTCAATCGCAATCGCGATCTTTCCTCTGCCGCCACAGCAGCCACCAACCGCTGCCACTTCTCGACTGACCCCTCCGCGCTCGCCTACCTCATTCAATGGGACTACTCTCCGTTGGGCATAAAAACCCGTCATCCCGGCATTATTCTCGCCAATGTTCCTGTGGAATTTAGTTTAAAACTACCAAGCCGATTCACGAGGCAACGAGATCTTGCCGTTTTCGATCGGGCCAAACTCAGCCTGACCCCTTGTTATTTAATAGCTAATTGAACAGCAGCCCGGCTTAGCCACCGTTTATCAACCTCAACGCGAGGAGTCTGCGTGCGTATTATACCCACAATACACTAATATACTGTATAAATACCATAACATGTGTGTACGTGTGTGTGCGTGTGTTAGGTTCTTAGCGGTAGAGCCGAACACGTGAATGTATGGACCACTTCTCTCTGGGTACAAGCCAGGCTTTATTATACTGCAAGGAGTACAAGCACCTTTGTCGTTTCGAACCTTCTTCCTCCTCTCTCCATCTCTCATTCTTGCTCTCTCTCTGCTGCCTGCTGATCACTGATTACCTACTATCCTATCCTATATGCTGAAATACTTCATACTTGATAACGACGTGTTTCAGAGTCGCCAATAATTAATTTCACTTTCGTGATAAATATTTATTTGTCATGCCGGGGCAAGCTCGGTTGTTCGTGCTGACACACCATGTAATTCATTACTTCACTCTGTACATACATACACCAAGATGTATAAATATTCTGTCATGCACATAACTACAGTGGTATAGGTTGGCAGAGCGTTTGAAACGATCGTGAGAATCCAATATCGGCTGGTGCTGTGAAGCGGCCGAACTATCGAGCTGGCTGCGGCCTACTCGCCGATATTTATATTCCAACCTCATCTTCTTTCCACCTTCTTCGCTCCCATACCACTCCGTACAACTCAGATCTTTTCTCTATATATAGCAATAAATGTTTATATCCATATATACATATCTTCAGTGTACTCTATCGAAGTGCTACTGGACACCAGAGACCGGCTTATCGCGTAACGGGGCGCTATACCGCGTTCTCGATCCATTCGTTTTCTCGGTCAAACGGAATCTCCCAAGTTATGCACAAAAGGTCGTACTATCCGCGTGCATCCCGTATTGAAATTTACATCGAGTGCTAACTTCAGTACTCCTCTACGGACCCACACATTTCCAATATCGGTTCATCTACCAAATTATTTTTCGACCGTGTTTGAAACTCCGAGGAGCTTGGGAATCATCTGGTCTACTGATGTCGTAATCAGTTTTTAAACCAACATCTTTTTCATCTGATATGACGAGCAGGACAATTTTCATGTGAGTCTAAAGTCCGTCACGAGGGAGATATAAAGTCACGATGATGTAGCACGAAAGGTTCATCTTGATCGTGTTTCAACCTCTGTAATCACATTATGACTCGGTCCCTTTTAGAATATTTGAAAAACATCTCAGCCCGTGTCAGCATTTTGGAATTTCCATACCATGTTTTCGGATTAAGAGTTTAGCTTCAGTGCAAAGTTGGCGGTAAGTTGAAGCGAGCGGGGAGTTTTGAAAAGGAAAAAAGTCTCGAACTCAAAGTTGACGATGCTGTATTATTTGTGCTGCGAAAGTCCAACTTCTATCAGCATTATCCTTTGCTTTGATGATCTCGCTGTTGTCGATGTACAGGTACAGCGGCATGCCATCAGCGAAGTAAGTTACTTGTCACTCAAGTTACGTAATGGATGCGCGAACACTTTCTTCCATAGTGGTTGGTTGTTGGCGTAACGCTTCTCCATTCGCCAAAGTAACGTGATAATTAAACTTTGGCTAGATTATGCGCGCTGGCGAACGAGACCAAGGACCACAAACTCTCTCGTTTTGGCGTGGTAGTGTCAACGGCAGAGATTGATGCTACAGAAGATCGTGCACTTGGTAGGTATATAGAGTGTCCTCTCACGTATATATTGCACGTGCGATCAGACTTCCCACTCGCACAGTGCTCTCGTTCGGTCTTGCTCTCACTTCGGTATGGCTGCAGGCTGTGCGCGGTCTTATCTCTGTGAACCACCCCTTCCAACAACGTGAACAACACGGCGCTTTCTATTGTGTCGTTAAAATACTTCCCTCAACATCCCTGTGGCTAAATCTTCTGTGTTTATATCGGCTGGGTTTATGAACGAGGGACATATAGATGGTGCCGTAGCTGAGGCAAAAGTATTATCAACATCTAATAATACAGGCAGTCTGAATAACCATGCCCAAGCTTCGAAGCAGGGCATGCAGACTGCAACTTGCTGAGTAGAGGAGTACGTATTCCCTGTCCAAAGTTTGGCGGAATGTTGATGCGGTCTTTTCCAATCAAAAGCAACTAGCCAGTGTATCGATCGAGTCGATCGAATGTGGCCAACTTAACTTTTTTCATTTCGACAGCATCAGCACGAAGATTGAAATGAAAATGAGATCCTCAACGGTTTCCTAACAGTTTCAGCAAATTTTCATAAATTAGAGAAGTGATTTCTGGGACACTCTGTATAAACATACCGCAGACGGGCAATGTCGCTATATCGACATGTTGACGTGTACATGAGATCCTGACGGAGAATTTCTTCCCGACTTCTTCCGCTCATCTTCCTCCCGCGTCCTTACAAGCATCGCCGAGACATCGGCCCATACTCTTCTCTGCTATACTGCTCTCCTATATTCTTATCTTTCTTCGTCTCGAACCCGAGAACCAACCTTATCATGAACCATACAAAAGAGAGCTTCGCGGCTTGTACACATGTGCGTGTGTTGGTAGACTATATGTGGCTGTACCTATCATCTCCTCCCTGGTAGTCTCAATCGGGATTAAAGATCTTGTCACGGAGTGGCATTACGAGTACCCCGTAAATACGCTCTGTGTTCACTTCCTTCCTCTGTCCTGCTCTTCATCCTTCCATGGACTTGTAGACTGTTTTTAACACACGTGCCCATAAATGCGTAGATTTCATGGCGATTCCTACGACAGAACAACTAGGAATTGTTTCTTCAATTTCATTATATGGAGCATCAAAAAAAAAAAAAAATTGTCAACTATTAGATCCTCGTATTTAAAATGCCCCTTTCAATTGAGAAAAACGGTAACGTATTCACGCGAAAGGATTCCCTTAATATTCAGTTTTTCAAGAACGTTTGGTGTTTCTTAATTCAACACTTTTCCGAAGTGACTCATCGCAATTCAACTTGTAGGAAAGAGCAAGCGATTCTTCGGTTAACTCGAACTGGCTCTTTCCTCATGACCGCCCAGGATGTATCTGGATCATGTACTATGAAGTAAGGCCACAAGATAGTATCGTTCAATCCTGGAAGGATAAGTCTTCTTCACAAGATAAGGCGTATCATGGCGGGTTTCGTGTCAGGAAAACGAAAGGAAGGGAAAAATCACAAGGTACAAGATCGCCCTGAGTCTTGGACGTATTTCCGTGGCGGACATACTCCATCGAATAATTCCACTACGTACTGAGTGAATATTCAGGTGTTAGGCCTCTCTTGCAATACTCTGGACTTCCTTCGCGCTGACGTAACTTGTACTACGTGTAACCAGAAAGTGTTGGTATCCTCGTGAGTATGTAGAGTTCTCGGACGTGAGAACTAGATACCTAGCGAGATCGTGGGCGTCAACGTAGAAAAAATCTTCGTTTCCCCTGAAGTAACGCGTTATCGACTCTTTTAGCCAAGAATGCGGATGTACGTGGATACGGAATTGTATGAAGACCTGAAGATGGTCGTTGAGTCGTTGAGTTAAATTTGGAAATTTTCTTGGAGCCCAACTACATCGAAGGCTTCGTCAGATATTGTCCTTCCGTCCTGATGAACTCTATATTAGAAAAAATAGTGAGCCGTTCGGTCAGAATGTCATCGAAAATTTTTGAAAACATTTTATTTCAATGGCGATAGTAAAAAGATCGACGACAAAGGGGAGCATTGTTGAAGTAGGTGGTAAAGAGCCATTACGATATTTTATTCCACCTACATTTTTCGACGTCACACATTCTCTACACTCGTAAAGACTGACTTCCATACAGCAAGAATCTCGTCTCCCAGCTCCTATTTTTCCCTGTCTGGAAAATGGGGAGAAAAATTGTCGTTAACGTTATTAAGGACAAGAAAATTTCATGCTGCTGTTACAGATTCAATTTAGCCCACATCAGAAATAGAAAGCCTCGACAAAGTAGTGTCAGCGAGAGCCAAGGTCGTAGAGAGGTTGTGAACTGTCGAAATCGCTCTCTTTCTCCAAAATGATCCGATGTCTCACGCGCTCACACACTTTTCTTTCCTCCTTTTCTTTCTCTTCCTTTCGCTCACTGTTTCTCTCGATAGCACCTGCACATGGTGCTGTACCGCTTTATGATTGCTATTACCGTTGCTGCGCTCGTCTAAGCACACTGCAATCGTTTTCTTTTCTCGTCTCTTCCACTCCTTCGCATTTTTTGTCACTATATACTCTCGACGAGAACGAGAGAGGGTTCAAATTGCTTTTCTCCACCTGGACGAGGGAACGTTATGTGCATACTTCGAGTCGATTGTCGCCGCGTGGTTACTGAATCTCCACGTGCCTAGTTTTAACCTCTGTCAGTATATTCGTGTTCGTGTGCCTCCAAAGAACTCAATGCACAAAGTCGTAAGAGGCATAGCTACGAGTGTACACAATCGGAACTTCACAACGATTTCAACGTCAAACTGCATAACCATCATGTTAGACAAGAAATAGAAACGTACAATGGTCAAACGTACCCGAGGCTAAAAGGCTTCGAAGGCATCCCGATCAGGTTCATCTTCCCGATGAGAAATGTGGAATATATTACTATTGTTCAGGGACTGTTTTGATGTTTAAACTTTTGACAGACATTGATCTCTGAATTACCAAGAATCTTTAATGCACTTCGTAGGATAGTTTTCGGATCCGTTGATGCTGTCGCTTCTCTGTGGCTTTCCTGTTAAGTGCTTGAGATCATTGTCTCCAATATTTGCATTCCTGTGATCATAGCTACTCTACCAAATACATTCTGGGCCCTCAACTAGACCCAATTCAATTTTAGATCGAATGCGACAACAAAAGCGAGCGAGAAAATACTAATGGAGAGATTAACATCATCGGTTCAACCTCGTCGTACGATGACCTGATATTCGTATCCATCAAGCTTCAGAATAAAGCATTTTATAATGATGCATTATCGCTTTCATTAACTCATCCGTTATCTGTACGATATTTTTAATGGATCGATAACGGGATTCTCTTTTCTTCTATATCGTTCATTATTTCGGTGATCGATGTCTGATCTCTCGATTAATCTGATAACGAGCAATAGCTACTGATGCGTTTTCGATAATATCGTGGATGCTTATGATGCCAAAATTACATTCTGATAATGAGGAAAATGCATGAATCGTTGTCAACCATGATTGATAATACGGAATTCATTTTTTTTTTTCACAAGTCAACAACAATTTTAACAGGTTAGTGCCATTCTTTGTTTTTTATATTCGTCGTGTTTATCGTGGCATTAAATCTGCGCGATTTATTGTTCAAGGATTAATTGCGTGGCGTCAATAAAGAAGGATTGTTTGTGATACCTTCTCTTTCTTTTCACCAGCTGTCTATCGGAAATCTCACGTCCTCGGTACTCGTCTCGTCGCATCCGAACGTCGTCATTAGTGAAAGTAATAGTTGAATCAAGCCTCGCCGTTATTGCACTGGAAACGGTCGTTACGGGAGAAAATAACGAGCTTGGGAGCTTCGTCTATATTTATGCAGTGTGTTTGTTCGGTGACATGTCTGATGTTTTGATAGCCATACGTTTTTCATTTTTTTTTATTTTGATGGTTATGTGTTGAACCTTTTGACCAGACATGACTGTCGTAAAAGGAATTTGCTTGGAATATGATCGGCAAGATACACTCTCGGACAAAAGTATCGAAACGCCAGTTGAAATTTCGAGCTGCTTCGAAGTTGAATCGCTCTGTGAAAAAGAAAATCACAATCACACGAATAGCATTCTAAATAGTTGGCAAATAAATGACGTACGATGGGATTGACGAAGACTCGTTCATGTCTAGTCGACTGATCCAGAGCACGTGGATCAGGAAAACGAAATTTTTTGACGAGAATCTACCTAATTATTCCGGATAGGAATCCTGGCAGTCTTGTGGACCGCGCACCAGTACGATGAGAACCTGGCTGAGAGGTTTCACCTTCCAGTTGATTCGAGTACACGATCCTTCCATTTCATTTTTCTTTCAAATTACAGGACCTTCCCTCATTGCTCTTTTCCTTATTGGCTTGATCGACGGATTTCCGTTCTACGATTAAATACCGGTTCAATGTCTAGAACGAAAAAATGCTCGCGACGTCCTGTGTGCTCGCATCATTTAATGGCGCGAATTCTTGGGCACGATGGGCCCGAGCGGTGCTGCCCTCGCCGGACAAATATGCTTGTCTACTTTGCTCTGGGGTCCCAGCCTCGGTTTCCTGCTGCGGTGAACTTACCTCCGGCCCTTTCGCTCGATCGAGAAGCATTTCGCCCAGCATTCGTCAATATTTACAAAGACTGAGAACATAGTTTTATCATCTGTTATGTTATCAGAAAACTATAGGCTAGTTGTCACACAAGGTGACATATACTGCGGAATTGAATTCCGAGCGATACTGATGCTGGGCTGCAGTGGTAATTGGACAAGTTGGGATCTGTTCCTCGAAACTGGGACGGGGCTGTCACTGAACTACACCGTCTTCCAGTTCGCAGACATGATGGGTAGCCTCACTCGGATGTTGAATGTCGCTGAACCTAACCGTTATCAGGTGGTTGGAGGAAATTTTGGAAGACATCGTTAGTAGCTTGAAACAGGTAGCTTTTTTTCGGACGGCAATTTATACCCAGCATGCAGGATGTGGCCATGGTGCGATGGCACTGCACGTGGTCTTGGTCTACACGTGTAGTCGTAGCTAAATTCGCGAAATTGGGTATCCCCCCTCCTCTTCCCATTTATTAAAGAAATAAAATGAATTTCGCAGCCAGACGTAACAAAAATGTCGTTAACAGCCAAAGAGTATGGAAATCATCTCTCTGCCTAAATATAAAGAATGAAATCTAATAAAGATTATTCAAACTATAATTCTATTTGTCGAATTATTGAAACAACCGAAACGCCAAATCCTGATAAACGGGGTATTGTGTTCTATTTATCATGTATATTTAATGAGCATCGAATCGAAAGATGCACCGTTGATTGAGCGTGGAGGGAACCGTAATAACTATACTTCATCGGTTTACCAAACTAGTGCTCTATGCATGAAATAGTTGGTGATAGCATGCAAGGGGGCATTTCATTGGTTTCGATGTATAAAGTCGATGAATAGTAGAGGTATCGTGTATAACAAGGAC
The DNA here is from genome assembly GCA_037952995.1 of Hyposoter didymator. NCBI lineage: Eukaryota > Metazoa > Arthropoda > Insecta > Hymenoptera > Ichneumonidae > Hyposoter > Hyposoter didymator. Next base: position 20,988,197 of record JBAJMU010000001.1, on the reverse strand, counting down.
TAGGCTTGTCGCAAACGGGATGGAAAGCAGTTTGCATAGCCAGCAGTCTGAATAAGAGAACCAACTGGTCATTGGTACGAAATATAGCTGCAGGGTATCCATGAGGTATTCGCTATGGAACTGCGAGGTGTGACCCATCTAGTTTTTCATCAGCAGCGAAGTGAAATTTTGTCATGTTAATTCGAATTTAATGAAAATATTGGAAAAACAATAATTGAGGATTCAATTATTTTTATCAGTGCAATTTTATCGGCAATGGTTGGAAATTGCTAAATTGGGCAATTAAAATGAATGATATGGACGTGCGAAGAATAGTCGGTAGGCTAGGAATTATCTTGCATTCCCCGGAGATGCCGAATTATTATGGAAAATTATTGGTGTGGAACAATTTATTTGGAAAAGAATGACTCATATATCTTCGCATTGGAAATTGGCGAGGCGCACCAGTAGTCGCTCCGATATATCCTCCCTTGTGCCCGCACCTATTTTGCGCTGACATGAGAGTATGAGCGAGGGTAGACGAGAGAAAGGTTTATTAGCATTGTTAATGTATTTCGTGCGTCGAACGATAGCCGAGGGTGGTTGTTGTCTATGGGCCATTGCAGATTTGTACAACCGATCCTATGTTCTCCACCCGCGCCTCTCGGTACAACCGGTAAATGGTAAGGTTCGATGAATACACGAGCTTCGTCGGTTTTCCCTATGTGCGATACAACCATCACGCATCGATGAAGCTCTTGTTGCGTTCGGAACGTTATTCGTCCAATAGGACATTCGTTCATGCATTCATGTGAATGTGTATCTTCCACTCGATAATTTATTAATTTCTCTCTGACGGATTCATCCTGCCCCGCATCTAATTTTCCGAACCTCTGTGGTTTACTTCAACAAATTTCGTATGCAGCTCAATCAACTTTATTGTTGCTGGCGGCACACTTTTCAAATTCTCAAACTTTGCGAGAACTTTCTCTCTCCTCTCTTCTTTCATTTTAACTGTGGGATCGAATCTTTCCAGTCCTGAGAGCTTTCATCATTATATGAGGCCGATTCTCGGGCCAGCAGACGACGCTGTCAAATGATCTTTTCCCGAGACTCTACCGAGTCCCTAAATTTTATTTCACTCTAGCTCGACCACTTTGTTAATATTTGGTGTCGATTACATTAGGTTCTGTCGAATCGCATCTTATTATGAGATTCAAAATGGTTATTATCGAATATTCCGGTAGTATATTTTCAGTGAATTAACGATAAGAAGCAAACGGTGGAAACGTGTGCAAATTTACCGGTATATCTCCGATTCCGAAAGAGGGAGCTCGCAGAATGCAATTTGAAAGCTTATTCTCATCCCTGCTTTTCTCCTCCCCCCCCTCTCTCTTCCGGACTCTGTCTCTCTCCCTCTTTTTCTCATTTTCTACATCTCTTACTATCCGACATTCACTCACTCAATTTAAGCTTCCCATAAACTGCGAATGTGAGAGTAAAATTCCAGCAGTGAGTACTCATCGTTATGCGATAAGAGTGGGGGTTCGGGAGTAAGGCGAGAGGATTTCGAACGGAGAGAACTCCTCGTTTCACGATAAACAAGCACTTGCAGGGAAGTTCTCTTCTCTTTTTCATCGGATCCCATTCCATCCTCGGATGCCGCATGAGAGGAGGATGAGAAATATTCGATGGCGCAAACGCCGAGTGCTTTTCACCGCGCGTGAAAAGAGGAATCACGATTTAAATATCTTCCCTTAAAGTTTTCCGACGAGGAGCATCAGGATGGAACGGCACGCGGTGCTACGAGAAGGTTGCATCTCCTTGGTAACTCGGATAGTATGATAGGGCGTTGCGTATATACGAATTGATAGCCCATGCAATGAAACACCATGTCGAAAGTGGCACGATCGTATTTCCTCTCTAATGGAAAGAATTTCCGTAAATTTCGCGCGCGATTGTTAAAAGGTATTCAAGAGTCGAAAATTAAATGCTGACGAGTACAATATTCGCGAGGCGAGCCCCGAATCAATGGAAACGAATAATACGATACTCTGATCGAATTCCTCAAATTTCTTCGGTCATAGGTTTGCTCTGCAGCGACGGAACGACTACGATGTTGAATTCTTGGCTCAAGGTCCGCCGTGCATAATAATATTCCATGTAAATATCGAAGAGAGGTTACATGACTAGCTGCATCAACGAGTCTTGGAGAGCAAGCGTTATACCGCATGATTATTCAACTTGGAAAGAGTATTGGTAGCAGATTGGTCGAACCCGCCCTTGTGCGCTATCATGCCAAACCGGAAAAGAAAATCCTGCAGCAGGGATTTATATCATATACGATGTGTAGCGCATGTAAATCGGTCTCCCAGCGTGAAGCTAACCGGTTTACTACTATTTTGTACGGAGAAAACTTTGCGGACCAGTGTGTGGTGCTGTAAACCTCAGTTCAGTTTCACCGCGAGGATGGCTATTATACGACGATATTACGGTGTTGCATAACTCGTGTGTATATATACACTCGCTTCGCGGGTGGCAGCCCAGCGTGTTGCCCCGTTCACTCGTCATTCCACGTGATAATTATTTTCCCATACACTGCCAAGCTGCGAATTTGTACCCAACACCATACAACAATACAATAAAACGCAACGAATTATCCGGTAGCCTGCTGGCAAAACAGTTCCTTCTGTAGTATCATAACGATTTTCGAGATCTACCTCCCGTCTCTGTGCCATTAAATACAAATATTACTTCTCCATTTGTTACTGTCCTCTGTAAAATCGTGATTCCAACGAGACCTACCGGAAATATCTCCTCCTGCGATTTTATACCGGTAATTATTAAATTTTATTAATTTCGTTCGCTTCTACGACGTTAAATCATTAGTCAGTCGGTCATTTTCATTGATGAACGATTGGGCCCGCCGTTATCTCGTTCATAAAATTTTATCATCGGTTTTGAATAAAGCAGACAATCGAACGGACGATTATATTTTTGCATTTTAATCATAATTGTAACATCCGCGTTAAAACTCGTTAGCCTGCTACTTTCGGACGTTAAGGACGTTGTATGCAAAATTTTCCATCGATTGATTTCCTTTAAATTTGCAACACACGAAGAGAATAGGCATGTCTAATGGCTCGCGCAATTTTGAAAGGTTTCACCATGCAGAAGTCAAGATATTCATTTATCACAATTGTCAGTATAGTTTCTCATAAGAGCAAGTTTTAAAAGTTCCAATTTTCTACAACGTCCTTAAAGGCCATGATAGATCAGATGAATATGTGGTTTCTATATTTCCCGCTTGAATGTGGACGTCGAGGTTTTATACACGTTGCAGAGTGTATAGGTGGCGAGTTGGCGAGCAATCAAGCTTTAGGACCTTGACGTCCGCGCATGCACTGATGCTGCTAAGCGATCATCGTAACGCACAGTTGACGCGTCCGGTAATAACGATATTATTGATAGCTGCTACAGTGTTCCGGCAAGAAAACTTTTCTCCTCTCTTTCTCTCTCTCGTTGTTACTCGATTCAGTTGGTACTTGTTCGACGTTCCCTCGTTCACTCATTTTATAGGCTCATAGTAAAAGGAACCTTCATAAGGAAACTGTCGGACGAGCTCCCTGTGTCGAACCACCCGTGAGAAGAAGTAAATAATCTGCTGATTGGGATCTCCATAATAATCAAATAATAAAAATGAAAAATAAAACAAAAGGCAATGAAGAACAAAATATTGAAATGACTTTGAAATAGTTGACACTGATTACGCTGCTGGTTGGACAGGAACAGAAACTATGGATTGAGGTGAAAAGTGTTGGCGAAGGACTCGTAAAAATCCGCAAGGGTATAGACAGGGACAATGAAACAAAAACAAAAACTCTACCAATTGAACACGAGTCCAAGGAAAAAAAGCTATTTGACTGTGATTAGTAGAGGAAAGGGTGCAGAAGGAACGAACCATCAAGGAACATCGTCAAAGATCTCATTAACTCTTTCATGATCCTCGTCTTTGTGCTTCATGTTAAACTATTGTCGAAGCTCTTTTGCCTTTTTCGTGAATCACCCTGATGAGATTTAACGACTCCCGTAGAAGAGCATGGGTCAAAGACTTGGTCACATTAAATGTGCACATATATATGCCGACGTATAAAAAGGGGGATGAAAGCGTATCTTTCTCGTCTGACTTTAATCTTGATTTGTTAAAGAGTACAGAAAGGAAGGACCGTATCCTTAGCGATCTTAGTGCACGAAGCGGACCACGGTAGAATACAATTATCCCATTTACTAGCATCCTACATCTCTCACTATTTCTGCTAGTTTTTCGCTTTCTTAAGAACCCGCCACCCGCCGAAATTAAAGCCAGAGAGGTTTTAATGGAAGCAGCAAAATTAAGAAGGACGTTCCACATTTACCTCCAGATATATAACAGCCTTGACGCCGGTGCAAAGCCCTCTGGGCTGACTGTATAAAAGGCATAACGCCAAAGCTTTTTATCACCTGCATCAACAAGATATCCGCCTCACTGTCACTAAATCCTGAGATAAACATTTAAGAGTGAAAAGCGCTGCAATTATATACGTAATATATGGATGTATATAATATATATATAAGAAGGTATTATTATGTCTCATGAAAAAAAAACCAAGGTGAGAGACTGGAAGAGTGAAATAAATGCTTTATAAGATTTTCCGGACATAGTGAAGCGCGTTGCAAAATACTGAGTACGACTCGTTATTCCGCAGTGTCCTCTTTCCCCGGCTTCCCGCGCACTTCCGCGACAGATAAAAAAGTCGCTGCAAGCTTGCACTGCTTACGGTTGACAAAAGTTACGATGTTATTGATGCTGAAACGTAACCAGATAAACGAAATAAAATTAAACTTTTTAAACATCTATGTTAAAATCTAATTCCAACTTTTTATTAAGCGCATGCCTCGCTATAAAAGTAAAAAAAAATTGCGAAAAAAAAAGAGTTAATTACTTTGAATTTTCATTATTCTGAAAAGTAAAATAAAAAATAATATGAATGATAATTAATACCGGCGATAAATAGGAATAATGATGAAGTGAAACAAATGCGAACGCCCGCGTGGTAGTAAAACCATGTGATGCTGGCAAAAGTATGCGGACACGATTTGTTATCAGAATGGCTATGGGGTTAAGCGTTTCCCAGAGGCGCGAGGACGTTCAGCATCCGTTCACGAGTAACACCGAGGCTTCGTTATCCAAAAGATTCAAATGGACAGCGTGGTGTGCGAGTCGTGGCCGAGGGCATGGTGTGCTGTATTTAGCACCATAATGCTCACTATTTATATACATGTAACGCGTTTATACATATATATCTATAAACGTGTACAAACACACACAGAGACAAGTATACATAGTGTAAATACGTTCAGAGTTTATACGCTGTTGGTAGGTGTAAGCTGTATATGAGAAGGGAGCTTGAGCAGCGCAACACCATCAGCGTGCAGCTCGCTTGTCTTTACGAGCGCGTAACGATCGGTCAACCCGAAGAGAAGCACAAGCGAAGATTAGTCATCGGGTGGATACTTAGTGCCTGGTAGCTAAGGCACCTAGATCCTTCATTAGCCCTCCGCGCGCTTTACCGACCGCAGTCGTCCGAGAATAGAAGCTTTTGCTACGAACGCGATCGCCGCCCGGAACTTACGAGGAATCGCACGTAACCACGCCGGCTAATTACCGCTACTAACTATATATACACATAAATATATGCGTGTGTGTGTGTGTGTGGGTAGGTGTGCGTGTAAATATACGATACACCGAATAGCAAGAGTCAGGCCTGTAGGACAGTACATATAAGTGGTGTATATATCGACGTAAAGCACCTTACCGGTGCTATACGTGAGCGCGATCGTTAATCGCCGTTTTTCGAGTTGTATATCCGCGCGGCTTCTCAACTGCCGCGAGTCAGTATTCACGTGTGTGCGGGCGCTAATCGAGGAAAAAAGGAGGGAAAGGGTAAGAAAAAAAAGGCTGCACGAGAGGTAAATAGGCGCACAAGCAGCAGTAGCAGCAGCATCAACATCAGCGGGGGATTCCACGTGAAACGGTACTGCGAATTACTCGCACGCATGGAAGAGACTTCTCCTCTTCTTATATGTTTATATCTGTGTGTATTTAGGTATATGTATATATGTCTGTCTACATTTGTGTAGAAATTGCCATAAGTCGCTTCAACTATTGCCGCTGATTCAATCCCACAGATCTTACGTGCGCGCCGGATCGAAACTAATACCAGAAGATCTCGTCAACAGGTTTATCGATATTCCTTATTATCACGCAAAACTCTTTACAGCAGATGCTGAAAATGATGTGGATTAATCGTTTCGGTTCATTTATCACGAATCCCATCTATAAAGGCTCCTCATGCATCGCCTCTGTTTCGTCGACTCTTTCGTCTCTTTTTAATATTCCACTTCATCCAATACGTAACTCATTGGACGAGAATCTTTTTTGCCTGGATAATCAATAGTGGTAGTATTTTATGGGATCGTAATATTTCATTTTTGCTTATGGAGATTACAATGGATTTGAAATTATTTTCACCATTTATCGCTATTTGAAAATTTTCCCCGAACGTGATTTAATGGCGGAAATTGTAACGGATCTTCCTGGGAATAAAGCTTCGACAATTTTTATTAGAGCCTGAAACCTTACGGTATGCGTGACTTTTGTTATTGTAAATGTTTATTGTACCATCGTTTATTCTACTGCAGCTAGTTAATTCTCCTAGAGACCGAGAATATGTGTGCATGTGGCTATAATGTGTCCTATAGTTATTGCACAAATGACGAGCACTGTGAGGAAGACTCGAAACCACAGTCTGCTGGCGTTATCGTTTTTTTTTTTTTTTTCTTTCATTTTTTATTACCGGACGCAGAGTGAAGTACCTGTGGGAATTATATTCGGGAAAACCACGGGCTTTGGCTCTCTCTTCCGAGCCTAGGCTACTGTGAGATAATACGTGAGAAACAAATGGCAAAACTCTCACTTGTTTCCACTTCACTCAAATGACTGTGCTTGGACATTCCTGTGATTTCATCCCGAGCGAAGGTATAGGGATAGAAAGAGAGAGACAAAGAGAGGGAGAGAGAGAGAGAGGGTCGTTGAATATGTATCTAGCTTCAGCATCTGCTCGTTTGTTCTCGCTTTAGCGGCAGTTATACTGCAGCATCTTTTCCCTCGGTGCAGCGTTTTACCGCTTGCAATCTTGCAAAACCGTGAGAATGTATTCGTTGATGAATAGACCCTAGGAATTCGCCGCGTTACGATGATAGACGAGGAACTCGAAAACAACAGCGTTATCAGACTTTCGAGTGACGAAGCAATTCACTGAGAGGAAGGATATGGATCCAAGAACGCGGCCGGACATGCTGCGACCGCACGTATTTTTATAACTTCGAAGGGAAAAGAAGAAAAGTTTATTTTAATCCTGAGGAAAAAGTTCATTGCCGGTTAGGAAGCAACGACCTGCTGCTCGTTGTATCAAATTTACGATGGAATTGATGATTTCTTTGGCCTCGAGGATTTTAATTACGAGGGAACAAAACGAAGGCCCGTCATCGGCACGTTTCAATTTTGATGAAAAGAGTCCGGTTGTTTTTTCTTTATATTATTAATGTTGAGGAGGTTGTATGGTAACGGTCGAATTTTTTGTTTTCAGCTTTTCTTATGTACAAAATTAAATGGTTTGCGAGCCTAAGAGAACAAATTTTACAACCCATTTTTTTGAAAAACTTAATAAAGCTTCTTCGCTTCGAAGAAATCAAAATATTCAATGTTGAAAATTGCAACTTTTAGCACACGCTCTTTTGAGGAACTACTGAAAATTGTGATTTTTATAAATAAATATCTCGACTCCTACATGGTGAAACCTCTTAAAATTGCACGAGCTATTAGACATGACCATTCTCTTTGTGTGGTGCAAATTAAAAGGAATTCTATCGATAGAAATTGTTGCATACAAAGTCCTTAATTAATCCATCTTTGGGATCTGATTAGCAAATAGCGCAAGCGACTTGGCGTCTGGAAATAAAAACTTGAAGTTCAGTTCACAGCATTGGTTATTCGCGATACCACACTTAAGTTGTGCCACAAAGCAACCAGAAGCCACCTGCTGTATACATACACTCTCACTTCTTTCTCTTGGCACGTTTACGTCGACCATGTGTTCATTCCAAACGATGTCGACTACGACCAGTAGGACGTGTGGTGCAAACCGCGTGTGCCGAGATTCCTCACGGTGAGCTCTCGCGCGAGTGCAACGACTTTATCGCCTCGCGGAAATTATTAATTCAATGACGACCGGGAAATAATCCAGCTTCCTTATAGCCGAGGATGCTCACGTCTGAAAACGCTTTCACGCTAATTTAGCGCGGTGATGAATAAAAGTGCTATTCCTGCTGGATTTCTGTGCTCTTATCATTGAATCAAAAGTGGCAAAGAGCATCGATTCGAGACAGAACGAGGTCTGCGATTAAGTAGATCATTGAAACCAGTCTCGACCATCTTGACAGTGCACAGATTGCTTATCGATTTACACACGTTTTTCCTGGTTATTTCATGCTAAAACATAAAAACATTAATAGAAATATTAATCGACTGATTCCAGCGGAATAATAACGGATCGAGGATTTCGTTTAATCCAAACTTATTTTCAAACTTTGTGGCCTAATTATTTTCTATTATAAACAAGACTTCCGCTCATACGTTTATCACGGCTTTTCGAATTTAACGGTTAACGTGGTTCGTTAAGTTCCTCCATTGAGTGAAACGCGCAGTTACTTTCATCCACTTTTGATAATACTTTGAGGGAAACGAGCTATGCCTGATCGTCTAACTGATGGATATTTTACGTGAAAATGGTATTAGAAATTTTTGCAGCTCTTCATATACAATTCTTCACCTAATGGACCGCGGACTCTAATTAAAAAGTCCGAGAGTTCTGAATCTTCCTCATAGCCATCCCCAGTTGAATGCAGAATTTTGCACAAGTATCGAGTTGTCTGCTTTTCAGAATCGGACCGAGTTGGCTCAGTCGCGAGAATTCGATTTTCATGGCAACTCAAATGAGACAAACGGAGAAAAAAAAAAATTCTGTAAATTGCAATAATTATCGATAAACTTGTAACGAACTATAGGAACAACAGCTCTTCGCATAGATGGCAAATGGAATGAGGCCACACAAGTGCGATCGCACTTTCGCCCATGTTTTGTGGTATCCTCGAAAACGTGTATATCCACATGTATGATCGAACACATGGGAAACAAGTCCGTCGAAACAGAGGAGAGAAATATACATGGGAGGAGAGAAACAACCCTCGTCCTTGTAACTTATACACAGCCATTACCTCGAACGTTCCTGTGCTATCGGTTGGGTTCTGGGATTCCGATTTCTCGTTTTATCCGTGGTAAAATGCCGGCGTTGCAATATCGTTCCCGCTGTATTTTGTAATTACAACTCAAATACGGTTACGGTAGATTAGAGAGTGAATCAGCGCATTCAATTAACGTTTACTACTACGGTACGCGAGAGAAACTGGACGCAAATGAAAACGGGCGTTTTGCTCTTCGTGTGGCATGCTCAACGAGCATCCGCCTCTGTTTCGCTGGGTTTAGACTCTGTAAAGCATTTGCTCATCGTATACTTACGAGCATACAAGTGGGATGGTCAAAACTTGCGATCGAAAAATCATAACGCAGCATCGTTTGCACTCTAGCTTGCGGAAGCATCGGTGATCGATAAAATTAAGAGTCCACTGGGATTTATTCGTCGATCTCACCGTGAATGCTCATACCAACAACCGCTCTCTAGTCTCCACTGCATCCTCTCATAGCCACCGATGTCGAACCTCAATAATAATAAATTTGGGTGACTCCGTGCAGACAAGTATTTATTTATATTGTTGAGCGATGGTCTCCGTGAGTTCGATTTATCTGGTGGAGCATCCAAATGCGTTTGAATCTTGTAGTGCACATGTATTAATCATTCGAGTATTCTCTCATCAGGCATAAAACTTGGTAACTTTGGTAATTATGGCTGATTATTCACGATCGTGGTTTCCAAAGAACCGATGGGATCGATAATTACCAACACAGCTGTGAGTCTCCATACATTTAACCCTCAGCGGCCATACCTCAGTCAAGCTACACAGTGACCACGTGGAGTAACTCATTAAGCCTTGCTGGAAAACCTCGTTAACATATGGAATTTTTTAGACATTTAAACGATTGTTTAATGTTTCTTAAAAATTTAATCAACACTTCTAATCATTTTTATCAATTAATTTGTTGATGGCGTTCTAAAAATTGGTAAAAACTTATAATTTTATGGAATCTCTAAGATTTTCGGCAATTGAAATTCAATCAATCCTAAATCTGAAGTAGTGACAATTC
>JBAJMU010000001.1:20814441-20974562 GCA_037952995.1 Hyposoter didymator | reverse complement strand
AAAAAAAGGCACAAATGTTGAAATTTTCACCTTCCGATAACTCAAGATTCGACGCTCGGCTACCAGTCAAATTTGATGGTATCCTTGGGATTCACTCTCATTAAGAATGTATAAACGTTCAGGATTTTTCAATAGGGGGCAAGAGCTCAACTTACAGGTTTTTATTTAATTTTTTTAATTTTTTTTAAATTTCTCATCACTGCCCATATTTGGGAATTGGAGATTTTAGCTTTTCCGAACTCCGGAGCCATACGTTTGATGCATGTATCCAAAAGTTGAATTAAACAACTTTAACCAGTCTGTTCTAGTTCGAGGCTAGACCATTTTCATCAGATGAGCTCCAGTGATTCCAGCTCTACGTGGTTATATATTTATATACATGATTATATGTAGTGTTTATATATTACAGAATCGTTGAAGTTTGAGTCTGAAAGTCGAGCCTTTGGAATGTTTTTTTTTCTTTTTCGCATTATCTCGATATTCTTTTGCCCTGCTTATCGGTCTGGCGCCATGCATGCAGTGGAACGTCGTATGGCGCGGGTGAAGTGGAACTTTATACACGGAGAAAAGGCAATCGAATGTAAAATCACGAACCACATCCTCGTCACTCTTATCCGCCTCCATTTTATTCTTCCTAGTTTTGTGTGTTGTGTGTGTTTGCTCTGTATTTATATTCTCATATACTTATGTATTTATTTTGTATGTGGATATGTGTACACGAATGTGTGTCTATGTGCCGTGTGATCAGACTACGGTTGTTATCGTTAAGCTGGCACGACGAGGATATGCCAGCGCGTTTGAACCGATAAAATCGAGTTCGACGTATCAACCGGTTATCCTCTGCATCCAAGTCGGTCTTACGCTTCTCCTCCTTTCCTTACAACCGCCTTTTCTTCACGTGGCCCGTATTACCTTTTCACAGTCCCCACTACTTTATTTTCCCCGCGCTATGTAAAACGGTAACTTTGCAACTTTACTTGATGCATAAATGGAGCTATGTTTGTATATATCGATATGTACGTACGTGTGGTCTTTGATATCGGTCGGCCTTGTGAAATAGTTTGGTATTCCGTGAGTCCACGAGACGACGAGTTAATAATAGATAAGAGAGACGCTGCGACGACAAGAAGAAAAAAGAATAAGCAAGTCCAAAGGCAGCATTCACTGTGTGCTACATGCAAACGTGGATCCATCGATATGTGTGAATAATATAGAGAATCGCCACTTAGACACAGACACACATTTGTTCGTTTCTTTATGGATTCATTTATGTTATAACTATGGTGTCACGATGAGATACATAACGTGAGCCGTTATTTCGATTCGATTATCGAACGGGAACGTGTCCCTGCAATGAGCGTTTGCCAATACGAGTAGATCCAGATTTTTCGGTTTTTATTTCCCACGCCTCATTTCTGTAAACACAAAATGTTGTCGTATCACTAGTCATCAGTCGTGTCTAGTTTTTTTCATGTGTTTGAATTAATCTTACGGGTTCGAGTTTTATCAATTTCGTAATTCTTTCTTACTTTTTATCGACCTCGCGAAACTTACTTTTCAACTACATACACGGGAAAGTTTCATGAAAATTGTACCGTTATGGATTGCTGAAAAAAAAAGTATGGGAATACATCGGAGTGAGCTTGACAGATATCGTTCAAACTTCAACACGCGCCGCAATTCCAATTCGCCGCAATTACCGGTTTTCGCATTTTATACTCCCTCCAGCTATGCTACCAACCCCGCTTACGGGCGTGTGGAGCCCGTTTCCCAAACGGTAAATCATTTACTTACGATTTAAAAAATCACGCTTGAAAAAAAAAACTGTGAAACGCAGTTTCCTTTCTGTTGGATCAATAAAAAAAATAATTCATGCACTTGCGTAACAATGCATTTGTCGATAATGCATATTGACAAAATACACCTCTAACAAACTTCGGAAACAAAAATATGGCACTTTTCGTTTCATTAAAACGACAAACTGATTCAAAATTAATGGAAAAATAATTTTTTGAAAAACATGGTAATATGTAGCATGGGTAAAAAACCATTCAACAGAATTTCGGCAAAATTATTTTACCAGCGTGTTATGCGAATTAGCAGAGCAGGTGATTGCGAATGTTGGACTTGTATAATTCGATGAAGGAGGCCCGCGTGTTTATTTCTACCGAGTCTCGTCCACATTCTCGGGCTGACATGAACCAATTTCGTACAAAAATAAATTATGCCATATCCATATTCATCCGTAGCGCAATTTACCACGAAAAATAGACAAAAAGCGTAGCCTGAAAAATGTTAATACATAAAAAGTGCACGTAATTTTTTTCTCGCTAAAAAAGTCGAGAGCAGAGAAAAATAATAAGTCTGTAGAAGTTGCGAGTTCAGTGAATGAGCGCATATTACTATGAAGTGCGTGCACACACGAATTCTTGCAGCATAAGGTTACGCTCATAAATACAGGGCATTCCGTGCCAAGCGGTTCAATTTTTCTCCAGATTTCAATCCATTCGCTCTTTTAACGTCATCGGAATATTTCATTAACGAAAATTCGCTTCAATCGCTTTTAAAAATGAAAAAAGAAAAAGTAAGTAAAGTTCGTACTCGTGCTATACAGAAAAAAATATTGGGTTCATTGTAGTCTGGGCGTGTGGATATTTTACACATTTTTTGCAAAAGAAATCATAATAAAAAAAAATCTATGGATGCGTCAACGTAGACGAAAGCGCAAACACGTTCTCATCAGCGTTATATATGTCCATGAACATATACGGCGCAGACCGTGAGTCAGACCCTTTGAAACGATGAAAGAATCCGATTGGGGAAGGAGTAGGTAGAAGAGTGTTTCACTTTATGGATGTTGGTCCCTTGAGAAAAATATTATGGAATAAGGCAGACGGAGAACGCGATATTGCGAATGGTATCATTGGAAAAAGGATCAAGTATGAAGTGAAAAAATGGAAAATCGGAGAAAGGAAAGAGAGAAATACATCGAGACTACGCCCGAGGAGATTCCTCGTGGACGTTCAACGGGTCACTTCCGTCAGCCGACCAGAAACGTGCACGTTGGCGGCGAATCTGCCTCCAACCGCTGCATCCACATATTTTGCTGGTATATGTCGGTCGTCATCTTCTTATATTCACAAAGCCGTGAAATTCTTGCTCAAGCATTTGAGATAGGGCCTTCGAGAGCCAAGCAATGTATGTGTAATGGAGTAACGCATATAGCAGTTATTTCCAGGCTGCTTTACTGCTCGTTGCCTCATGCCCGTCTGCATCAAGCAACGGATCGTCCATCGAACCGTTATCGATACCTTTGCAAAATTCGTTCGTACCACCAACGCCACATCGACACATTTGGAGTTTTCAGTCCAGTCTAATTTTTTCCATGTTCTCCTGCCTACTGCCGACGTTGTCTCCGATATTTTCGGGTTTTTATCGATGCTTGAGAAAAGGGACGTCACGAAAAAAAAAGGTTAATAATATTCGTATGAGTTGTGTATATTGTTGTTTCGAAAATGATGCATTTTTCCGCACATTCGTGCGATCCATGGTTATCGCATGAAGGTCAGAAATAAAATTACGAAAACGAGCATCTGTCACTTTTTTCTTCTCCGTGTATCGATGGATATCGATTATTCCGCTCATCCGTCACATCAAAGAGGGGACTGTTCATGGCTGAGCAGGAAACCAACGTGACTCAGTAATAGGAATGAGCGAGCTTGTCTGCAAAAACGTCGCAAGATTGGCAAAGATTTTCCTTGTCTAAAGATTTATTATTTGAAGAACTTTGAGAATGATTTTCTCTTTCTTCTCCACCATTCTCTCCTCCATTGAAAAATATGTTTTTTTTTTTGCAATGACATCAATTCTTTAAAAAATGTTTATTATAATAATTGCTGTTCGATAAAATCGAGATGTGACACGAAACGATCGCCTTCCTGGTACAAGGAGCTGCGGTCCTTATCATCACGACAAATTATCTCGTGGTCCCTTCGGTTATCGACGTACCTTCTCGCCAGGCTGCCGATTTGGAAGGTCGAGGATTCATATGGCAAGCCTTCGACTGTCTCAGTATCCATAAATTCACACCGTCGGGTTTTTCCGCCCGCGAGTCAGCATTTCTCACCCAAATCCTATGAGGACCTATTTGAGCTGAGCAAATTGAAATCTCGTGGCACTATAATCGTCGTTTTGGCCCAAAGACAAATATGCAAAATTACGTGGGTTATTCATTTTTTTTACGACACTCGTGAATGATATTGTCATCGAAAGAATAGTTTTCCATTGAATTACAATGGAATTTCGAAACTAGTAAAGAAAAATCGGATCTCATTGTATTTTTGGTTTCATGGCTGAAAATCACATGACAAAATGTCATGCGAACAAAACATCGCACGGCAAAAAACCACCCAGACAATAAATTACAATTGAATTGATTTGACAAACACACAAACAAACAGTGACACAAAAATTATATATTCATCGCGAAGCTGTTGTTCGATCTGCCTGACGAAGACTCACAACATTGAACGTCAATACAATCATAATCGTGGTATGTTGTCGGGGTGATTTGTTTTCGTTGATTTTTTGACGGTGACATTTAGACGTGCTACGGTATTTTTTATGGCAGATTGTTCGATTCCTTAACGCTGGCTGATGGCCAGTGAACCCAAGAATAATGCTATTGCAATAAATTTTATTAAATGACATCCCAAAGTTTCCTGCTCGAAGATTCAGATCAATTGTTCTTTAGCCTGCTGTTCGAACGACGGTAAATATCGCCGCCAGCTTCCTCCCGGATGAACCACGTTCAATCACCTTCTATTTCTTACATCCGATACAGCGAATTGGCGCATTCATTCTTGTTTTTTTTTTATTTGTCTTTTCCTCTCGGACGCCGCCAACGCCTCGATCTCTCGTTCCGTACACTCGATTTCATTTCTTGTATCGTTCTGGTGGGAGCTTTGATCGGAGTCACGGATTATCATGCTCTGCTTGGTGATGGTGAGCCTCGAGAGGATCCTGTTCGCACTCGTATATCCTTATATTCTAAAGTTAGAATATATCGGTATCAACATGTATCGGTGTGTACAGGATGTTGCAGAAATTCTCCTCGAACACAGCGACATAAAGAAATCACAAAGAAATCTATTCTGTCGTCTCGTTTGTCAATGAATCGCCAACGATATGGCAATAAATTTTTGGACAATCGATAAAAACATCGAGAAGTGGGAGGGACGACGTTTCTCTTGGAAAATTTCGCCGGTCATTTTTATCCTGAAAAATTTATTGACTTTTGAAACATCCTCCGCTCATCTTTACATAAGTATTTACCAACAAAAACAACTACGTTTGTAGCATACTTGCATGTACGTGTAATATTAGATGCTCCAGAGATTTGAGAGTGTTGTATCTGAGCTAGGAAGTGTGGTAGGTTCCTTGGCCGTGGGCAGACACGAGCAAGCACACGCCTAGCGTGTGCACGTGCTCAAGGTACACACGGAGGCTCGGGTCATGCGCTTCACGTGCGTGCCCTCGGCACTTGCTTTACTTCACTTTCAGCGGCTCTTCGTGCAACACGTTTTTCTACCTCACAATACTCTTTCAGACTGTAGATTTCATGCACAACCTGCAGCAAGGAGACTAGACCAAAGAACATCGACATAGAAGCGCGCAGAAGGGAATTTATGTAATTCACCATCAGTTGATCGCTCCACGATGAGATAAACAAGATATAATTGCGCGATCACGTATTACAGTAGGATATTGTAAAAATAACAAAAATTGTTGTTTTCATTATTATCGTCATTTTTTCAAAGTATTTTTCACTTTTAACTGTGTACGCCATTCAATTTGATTGTTTTTCCGGACGAAAATTGATACAGATTCATTCTACAATGTAGATTTTCGGTTTCGACTTGCGAAGGAAAATGTACATCGCACGTTCATTTTAAAACGTTTTTTAACTTCTCTTCAATATATTATTATTCTCTGCTCGTATAAACATAGGCCTCACAAATGAACCGTCAGAATGAAGAGGAATGGAATGAAGTTTACAACTGAAGTCCCATTGTTGATGCACCAGGAGGTGGAAACGGGGCAACTTGCTCCAGAACAAACTGCGGCATTGTCGTAAGGAAGATATAAGCAGAAGAGGATGCTATTAAAATCAGTCAGAGAAAAGACACATTAGGGAACATCGGAGTACACAAAAATATATGTATTACATATGCAGGAGGGTATGGATGAAACAAGTGTTCAAAGTATTGCGTGTGTCTGTGAATAAAATGGGTGCAAGGGTTGAATGAGGCTAAGTCTCTTGTATGTGCCAATCGATTTTCTTTACTCGTGTTGGAACACAGCCGAACAGAGAGAAACAAAGACTACGAACGCATAATGCAATATCACTGGTGAAGGTAGTAGATGGGAGAATGCACAAAGCGTAGGATGAGGGAAGCAAAAGAGGAAGTGAAGCTAATTTCTCTGAACGATGTGATGTTTCGTACAGAGTAATTAGCCACGAGGGGGTAACTCTTTGGAAATTTAAAGGGTGGATGAGTCGAAGGCTGTGTTCGCTTCTGGTACGACAAGGCATGGGAGCACGACGACGAAAGAAGACGAAAACGAGCAAGATGACTAAAAGATCGGATAGCTTCGCTCAAGCAACTGGGAACAACATCCCCGTAGGAATGAACATTGCAAGGCGAATCTTTCACTTCTTCTTCCTTTATCTTACTCTTCGCGTCTTTTACCCTTTTGTCTTGCTACCCTCGCGTGTGTCACTTACTTCCTGTCACATCGTCGACCATTTTCTTTGTCACCTGCTTCCATGGCACCAATAGACATCAGTTACCCTTTGCTGGAATGTTGAGAATGGCTTCGTGCAAATACACTCTCTGCTCTGCTCGGAATATCAGTAACTTCCTCATCCCGTCTTGATTGTGCTCTTCTGCATTCTCTTAATTACTCTTTCGAATAGTTTGAGCTAATGGGAGTAAAATCCTCGAATGAAGATCAACTTCCTGTATTGAGATGTGAATACATAGAAAATTTGTTAGAACACGATTAAGCCGGAACCATTAACTGCTGAGCGGATGTAGAATTTCTTTAATCCGTTTTTTATATTATTTTGATAAACATCGAGCGAACGAATTTTTCTGTGTGCAACGACGCGGTTCGTCCGTTCGTCCGACATGAAAATGGCCAAATAGCAATTTCATTGCATAATGTAGGCGTTTACGATTATTCCTGAAGTATTGACTTGTCGGAAATACCGGTGCACGCATACACGCACACGACCCTTAAGTTGTAGGCTTGTCGGCATGCGTTCTGTATCGCAGTCGTGTACGAGCAGCTGGTTATGTGGAATTCGAGGCATATGTGCATCGTACCATTCTTGTAGGTACCAATAGCGCGTTTATAGATATTATACGATGGAGAATAACTAGAACTACCGCAGGTACATGCATAACCCTGGACAAGCAGTTCTGTCTGTTGTATGCACGAGGCCAGACCTTCTCCTCCTCCCCGTTGTTCTCACAGTCGTTTACATGTGTTTCTGAAAATTTCACATACAGCTATCAACCCACCCGAATCTACACACACACATATACAATGCAACCTCGACAGCTTCATCAGCCGAGACAGAAACATGTGCGCTTTTGCATGCTCCGCGTTCCCGAGCAGGGCCAGATAATGCCCGTGATCTCCGATTCTTTTTCATTCCCTTCATCGCAACTCTTTCGCAAACCTTTCCCATCTCTTTTCCTGCTTCCAACTACTAATCAAGCTCCTGTCAACAGCACTTTATCTTCCAATACTAGGCTACGCCGATCGCTCTATGCATTACGGGTTCCGTTAAAATGTCATGCAATCGCATTCATTTGACATTTCCGTTAATAATTTCTTGCTCTCTCTCTCTCTCTCTCTCTCTCGCTCTTTCTCTCTCTGGACTCTGCTGGATTTCAATTATTTTTTCGATCCCTATCGCGTTTGATACATTGTGAAAAAGGTATAGTAAATTTAATTTTCCTAAGTAAGCAAAATGCCCAGCAAACGGCTTCGGCCAGGGTCATTGGAAATATAAGCCGAGCCAACCGAAAGCATTTTTTTCCCAATTTATTCAATTCGATTTTAACAGTGAAACGCGTTTTATGCCCTTTCCATCGAAAAGTCATTCCTGATTGGATCTCGTGAAATGAGCTGGTTTTATTTTGAGGATTCATTAGATAATTAGTTACATCCTTTATGTATATGATCGGCTTCGTTTGTAATTGAGTTTTGAAATGCCAACATTTGTTCAATGTATGAACAGTTTCCGCGATGTGGCTTTTCCCTAATTGCTGCTTAAATTTTTTACAATAACCATCCCGGTTGCTCATGGATTCGCGTTGCACAATTTTTTATACACTCAACCCATAAGTTTTTTTGAGGGAAAAATGTATACCATAATGGTCCCCGGTGCCAGGGCCGCGTTCGATAACCGTAATTGAAACCGTGGGGAATTCTCTGGTTTCGCGGGGAAGAATATGGTGGCTTTTTTTTTTTATGCAATCAGAGCGACACCTGACCCATCGCGAAAGTAATCACCACGAGTCTCAGAGCGATCTCCCTGCGGGCTTCGTTAAAACCAGTTCGAGCATCGACCGCATCAGCCTTCGCACCCGTCAAATAAACGCAGACGAACGCACATTGGCGAACGTTTATCATCGACTACATTCAATCCCCTTTTCATTATCCGCTATGTCATGGAAAAATTTCTCTTATTTATGCAGGAACCAGAAAAAATTTTAAATTTGGAATGTACTGCTTCGACGAGTAAAAATCTATTCGTCCTTGAACCAGATCGAATTTTTTTCATGAATCGTAAATTGCGGAGTAGTGCAAAAAAAAAATTGAATGCGTGCGTACAATCTTTCCTATTCCTCATCCACGTGCCTCCTGAATCGGGGGAAAGAAGCGTTTTCATAAAATCTTCCCATGTGATTTTGTGAATTCGACACAATAATCATTTATATTCATCGTTGTAAAAAAAAAAAAAATGAAAAGAGAAATCATGAAAATCTTCGCCATCATGTAATATTTATTGCAACCATAATTTTTTTTTTCTACACAAGTATTACCACATTTTCACGACAGATTCGAAATTACGAAATTTTATAGTTTCATTAAATTCCACTTGACTTTCGGTGAGTCAAGATTTTATAGGACAATTTTGTAAATTGAATCTTCTCTGCCTTGCAAGCCTTCCCCTATAAACTTTGCTCCATTTTACGGTACTCGGAGAATTCTCTGATGTGTCTTTTACCCATGGTCTACAACTCACGTGAAACGGATTCCACACGAGGCACAATATTCATTGCAGATTCTGGAATTCGAAAGTCACGTCGGAACGTTCGTACGGTATTGAAAATTAATTGCTTCGTATCGTTTGGTAATGGGATTAAATCAGATTAGCGGGGGAACGTGCGTCATACTTATATGTATATCCGAACAAGCGTAACATTCTGGACCACACAGTGCGTGCAAACGTACTAGACGATCCAACCGATTAATCCAATAGCACTTGTTACGTCCTCACCATTCCTCTATGCTCACTCAACGACTGCTGTAAAAGCTTGTTAATTAAATTATCATTTTATAATGTTGTAATTGTATTGTTGCTCACATTTTATACAATTTATATTGAGTACGATCATTCAATTATTGTTATCGCAAATTTTATGTTCGTAAGTTCAACTAAACTCTGAGTTCTGACTTTTGATTCCTAGACAAGAATACACACGTATTTTTCCATGAAACTCGAAATTAATCCATTTTAATTAATCATTTCACTAACTCCCATATTCTCGTCCGACTCCCCCGAGCTGTTACCCACAGCCACCGTCTGTGCATCGCAAACCCATTTCAAATACTGCAATCCGATGTTGATAAACATCGATTTCATCAGAATTGTTGCTCGGATAAAATATTCTGTGATAACGATTCTTGGAATTATACAAATTCGAATTACTACAAAATGTGAATATATTCCGATACCTCATAACCTATCGAACTTTTGTAATTTTTATATCATCGAATGACTTTGTTTGAAATTTTGCAAACCCAAAAGCAATGTGAAAAAAAAAAATTATTTCTTTCTGGCATCAAAGCGTTCGTGACCGAGCCTCCTTAAGCACACTATTGTGTTCATCAACGCATTTTGATGTTTTTTTTTATTGACAGCTTGCCTGGGTGTGAAAGCGAGGAAAACTGGTCAATGTCGTATTGCCAAATTGGTTTTGAATGATTTACGAAACTGATATTCATGGAATTCCATTTCATTTTGTGGATGAAAAAGACGTCTGCTTCCCTTTGCGATTTTATGGATTCAGTTTCCATTTTGTGGTATATTTCGTTGAAAAGCGAACGCGTAATAATATCTATCGCAGTGAAGGAGTAAAAGCAGCGAGACATGGAAGCCGTTTAAACGGTTTTCCTCGTTCCGCAGATACAGGAATTCCTAATGTTTCCTCTGGATATAATGTTCGCGTGAGATATTGAAAACCCTTTTTTTTTATCTTGTGTGGCGGTTTTTTTTTAGACAAACGTGACGGTGAATGTTTTATTAGTGGCATTGAGTTTCGATGCATCGAATAGCAGAACAGTTATGTTTTTTCCATTCTCAGCGAAAGCCGCATCGCCCTCAATTTTTTGCTCGCTATGGCCTCGCACCGTATTTGTATGTATACGTGTCGTAATTCGGCTAAAGATCCGTTAGTTAACAGAAATGAAGAATAAAAAGATGAAACAGAGGAATCGGCAAGAGGCAAAGTACAAAAGCAAGTGAAGTGGATGTACTAAACTTAGCCATAGTTTTTTTATGTTACATGTTATAGTGTAGCATAAATAACCAGCGGTTTATCATCAACGAACAAGTCTCACAAGAAATTACCAGCCCGCGAGACTAATTAATGTCCTTCTCGAGCACCAATGCTCATTCTCTCTCGCTCTCTCTCCCTCACTCTCTTTCTTTGATTCTTAAGAATCGATCACAAAGAATGGTACAAGCATCAATTCGAGAAGAGGCTTAAAGTGTCCCGAAACGATGTAGCTCGAACGGACTTTTAATGTTCGACTTTTTGTTGAGAGATCGATTGCGGATGCTGCTTGCTCGCATTCATATGTTGAAAGATATGTAAGTTGTTCGCAGAGATGGATACATTTATTCACTCTGAGAAATAATTTCTCCATTGTTACTGCAATACTGTACGAATGTGTTTGTTTTGAAAAAAAAAATTGAAAAACAAAAAAATGAGAATCCATTAGGATCCTTAAGAAGTCATGAATTATTTTAATCACCTCAATGATAATGAATTTTTGTAGCAAGAATAGAAATCGTTATTGTGTCAGTTATTGATGAAGTTAATTCAGCTTTCAGCTTTTTCTCTGAACTCAATTCTGACTCGACTTCGCTGGTTCTGTATATCACGGAACATATCCAAAGAGCCTAGAAATAATCAATTGGATTTGGTGCCTATGGACATTTTTGATTCTCGCAATAACAGAAAATGGTCAATTGTTTATTTTCGATGAGTTTTTTCTTCTCGCAACTTTTTCGGCAGTTTTTCTTCACCGCATGTGCGCATGAATGATATTACAACGCTTTGGCACTGACCTTCGAATTATGTTAACAACGCCATTAAGTTTCGCCTTACCTTGCTGCTGGAAATGCGATACGCATTCAGTTTCGTTCTTTTCGTAACACCTTACTCATTCCTTCCGACAGGCTCGCCTGAAAGACTTCTCCGATGTAAAACATTAAGCGATAATCTTTGTTTCATCGCAGTGTACTCGGTATCTCTTGTTTCGTGGAATGGCGTGCACCATTCCTTGCGAAAGTGGCATGGGAGGAAGTCGAAACCAGATGACGTCATTCTTTTTATCCTGTCGGATCTCTCGACGTGGAACAACTCTGCCGAAAAGTTAAAAAAATTCAGCCGTTGACCTCTTCACTATCTTAACACGTTATATGAATCCGGCGTCATCTTAAGGGGGTTTGAATGTGAGTTCAACGAGCTTCTGCTTCCGGCAAGACTTCAAGGAGCCCCCGAAACGATGAGAACGATGATTCGATCTTTTGTGCTACCTGAAGCAGTTTTATTCTCCCATTCGCCTGATTGAAAAATTCACTTTTTACTGTGCTTACCATCAGGAACTTGACCTAAAAACGATATCAATCGTATCAGACTTATTCCAATATCTCAATCTCTAACTAAACGCCGATAAATCGAATGTCCGGAACACGTTAAGGTTCAGCCTTGCGATTTGTTATTGCACATTCTCAAATAGAGTCTCCAGGCTTCTCAGAAATAACTCCCACGCGTGCAATGATATTTTATAACATGGAAAGAGAATTTGTTTCGTTAAATCATTTGAATTTACTTGTTAAGCATATCAATAAGTTGGAGTTACATAAAAGCGCAATATAACTAGAGTATTGACTCTGAGGTCAGAGCTGTAGGCTACAAAGTTCATATAGTAGTCAAGATCACTGATTCGACGTGGGTTCGACCGAGCGAATTGACTCGGGCACGGCGGTCCTTATCCCTCACGTTGTAATAAAGATGCTGCACCAGAAACGAGCGGCGTAATATACTGCTCGTATATTTCCAATGGAAGGCATCGAATAGCGGTCGTATGTCAGTTCGGTATCAAGTGGAGAAGTGAAAAGGGAAGATGGAAATGAAAATGAAAGAGAGACGAAATGAGAGACAGCCGCGGGAAGAAGCGTACGAAGAGAGGGAGAAGAGCTGGAGAGAGCGCTGTAGGCAACGTGTCGGAGGAAAGATATCTCTGTACTGTGATCCTAGCCGCAAAAAGGCCATCCTTTCCCCTACGCGCTATTCCTTTCATCCCCTTTGGGCATAAAAAAGCAGTTACACCATAATGCTGTCTCGGGTTCGCCGAGGCGAACTGATCTCGTATATGAAACCGGGTTAACGAGTAAATAAGGAGAGAAAGCACGAAGGAAAAGTGCACAAGAAAACGAACGTTCCAACGAGCGGTCGATTTCTTCTGAGCGTTAAATCTTAGCGAAGAGTAGAGGATCACCATCGCCAACTGTGGATGGAGTAAGCACGAAAAAACGGACAAATAAGATGAGATCCATCAATGATGATACGAGCCAGACTTGCACACCAAAGTGCACACGTCGTCTTGGCTATTCGTGAACTCCAACGTCGTGTATCAACCTTCTTTTACGTGACCCCATAATACGTAACAGTTTTTTCTCTGTACAAGCAGGATACTTCACCGTATGAGTAGAGCAAGTAAAAAGAGGAGCTTGATAACCCTAGACAAATACGTTGAGCAGTGATACAGCGTTCGTTCAAGAAAACAAAAAATAAGTCAATTTCCCAGTTCCAAGGAGAACATTCAGGAGTAATTAAGTTTTTTTTAACATCACTACAGCAACGAGTCATGGTACGAAACTCCATCAATGATGTCGAGAATTTGGGTTGATGGCTTACAAATGCATATAGGCCTGCAGTGAAGTCGTTTTCATTGTTGAACAAAAACTATGACAACCTCAACCGCATTTTTCGGCTACAATTGCCAAGCCCACCTCCAGCAGGCAACGGAAGCATACGAAGAAAAAAAATTCTGCATAAAGAAGTAGTGTTTGAGATCATGACCATCCGATATGCCAAAGTACGTGGATTTACGTGAATTTTTCGAAAATGAGAATTCGTGTACAGCCAAATAGGAAATAGGAAAATGCTGCTGCGCACATGTCTCTGTACCTTTTGCTTTATATGCTGCTGCATCGTTTGCTCAAATGTAACAGCAATATATACGAAACCACAGTGCCATCAGGAAATCCGTGGGGAAAGGAATTCTCATTGTAGGAGGAAGGTTCAGTGGATTCCTAGCTTCGAATGTCCAGAGACAGAATAGTGTTAGCGTATGTCCTGTTTCATCGTCGTCGTTGTTCGACTGTATTATCTAGGGTAAAAGCAAGTGGGAAAGCAACGACACGAAGGGAAAGGAATAAGGGAGAGAGAGGAGGTTGTACGTTGTGCAGAAACCCTCTTGGAGGAATCGTCTGAATAGTGGACTGAGTTGGGCACAATTCAATGTGATACAATGTTTGAACATTACTTGAATGCTTAATGAAATCGTGTCTCGCTAGTCCGGAGAGATCCCTGCTTGTCCCTTTCCACAGAGAGACGGAGAAACCGGTGGATGGGATCGACACCCAAGGAAATTAATGCACTCGATTGCTATGGTTTTCGTGATTTTCACTTCGCAGGTGTATTACGAATGTGTTTGAGGTTTATGCACTCTGGAGGCTATAGATACCTGCTTTTCATTGTAGTACTTGCGGAAAATCTTTGAATCATCTGGAGCTGCTCCCTATCGTTTGATTCGAAAATGCACCTCATATTGCAATCTATGCCTATGAATGTTATACGTATGATTATGTATATGTTTTTCTGCACATAAGCCTCCACAGTTCTTTCAATAGAAGGACCTTCTGTGGCAACATAGCTTCGCATTTATCTCTCATTATCGGCACACAGGATCGTATGGCGGCAGGCTAGTGAAAGAGGAAACGTGCTACGGGAGAGAAAGAAGAATAAGAGGAAAAAGAACGAGTTGGAAAAAGAAAAATATGAAAAAATGAATACATACAAGAGACTTTGCCGCGAATTCGCGCTTAGGCCACTACCATTACTTTTCTCATCTTCCGGCTGAGATGGGATCGTTGCACCGGTATACGATATGCATAGAACAGAAGAAGGAGAGCCGCAACAGCCATATAGCCAAGTTATTATTTATTATTCACGGTTGTATGGTAGGGCCGTGGCAGGACGGCCCGAAGTGCTTGCGGTTGGTACAGGTGAACTCCTATCGAAGAGATGCTTCCAGGAAAGTATAATAACGTCTTGTGGCCCCCTCGGTCTATCTCGAGTACTCTCGACAGCTCGATCCCTATCCGGCTTGGTGAATCGACGCTCTATCTCTCTCTCTCTTTCCCTGCCTCATCCTCTTTCTCCCTTGATCGTACGACCCATCTATGTCTTTCTTTCTTCTCGATGTGCGGGTTTACCATCAACAAAGTTATCCGCGACTTTTAAATAGGGATATGGTGGCAGAGCTTTTTCGCCTTGTAGAAACGTATTTATCCATAAGCCCGAAGGCATCGATAGATACTGATGATTTTTTTTTTCCAATCCTGCTTCCCTCGGCTTTCGTTCCTCCAAGAGAAACAATCGACCTCGTTAGTTGTCTCTTGGAGTAGTGTGGAGATTGATCTTTCCCTCTCCTCTCTCTCTCTCTCTCTTACTCCTGATCCTCGCTTTTTCTCCCTTCTTCTCAGTTGTTCCATGGAGCATGAGATTTCTCGTATATTGTCTCGTTCAGAACGGTGTACTCTGTATAGCCACAGCAAAACTGCAATGTTCCTGCGGTTATGGCCCACCTCGTGTACGACACGAATACCTGTAGCCTTCGAGCTCTCATAACCGACGAGACCCGCAGAGGTGTTGGTAATTGGAATTCCTTGCCAACGTCACTTCTAAACGGTATCTCGATGTTCTGACTACCGCCATTAGAAACAACCTGCGAACGTTTCGAATATGATGGACCAGCAGAAATAGAGATTTGCCAGCATCTGCGTGTCACAGTTGCAGATCACAATTGAGAAATTTCTATTCCTATACTGAATACGTTTGATGAGAAAAGGTGCATACGTATCGGGAAATCGATGCTTCATCCTAATTTCTGGTTTGAGTTCCTTTGAGAACGATCTCTGGATTTTAATTTGCACGTCCAATAACCTGTACCTGCGTCTTTGCTTAAAGAACATTATAACCTCTCGGGAACTGACATGATAAATGTTTGTTATTACTTATCTACGAGGGGAGGAAATTCTCGAGATTTCCGATTATTCAGATATGGTGCTGATAAATTTGCTATGATTCATCTTGTGTGGTAGTCGAAGGACTATAGTCCTTCCTCTCTGTAGGATGCCTGTGTGGCGTAGTTTATATCAGCTTGATATGTATATCTGTAAAATATTGTATAGGCAGGATCGCGTGAAAGTCTGACTGCACTTATGCACCGAACGACCACTACACGGTAACCCGACTCGGGTGAAGGTGGAGAAGAGCCAAGAGGTCGTCACCATATTCTCATAGGAAGAACGAACGAGCCAGCGAGCGAGCTTCCCGTAACGACTAAATTTGCCTAGAGTGTGTTTATCGCATAATGATATTGCGGCAATAATTCTCGGCTTAGAGGAGGAACGAGCTAAGCGATGACTAGCCTCGCAAAATAGAAGCAAGCAAGACCGAGATGAGCTGGAAGATGCTGGGAGCTGGAATGGTACAGCGCGTAAGAAGCCTCGAGGAAAAAGTCTGTTTAGGTACATAGCTGTCAACAGAACGATTTAATTTCAAGCCAACGTGAGTTGGTACACGTACGGACCACCCTTGCCAACGAATAACCCTCCAATCATCCTCGTCGACGCCTTGAAGGCACCAGCTAACCCTCACTCTCTTGTGCGCTCTCGCCGCCCGAAGAATCTCGACAATTTCGCTGATTTCTCTCATCCTCCCTCTCATTCCTTCTTCATGTTCCCAATGAAAATACTTGTGTTGAATTCTCTGTTACTCCACTGCTGCCAGTCGGAATTATTTCAATTGTTTTCTCTCTCCATAATATCGAGGCAGTTGTAAAAATATTGTCATTCGAATGAATTTTTAAAAGAGAAGATCAAAGTCGATTCTTAATCTCCATCGTGTACATCACATCCACTCCCGATTATGGAGAATCTCGAACGTCTGTCGAATCTGTTCACTCGGACTCAGTATATCTGAAAAAAAAATCACATGGTTTCGATCATTTATCGATAAACTTTTTCGCGATGATTAGAACGATAGTAATAATGAATATTTTCAGCGCCGTCCAACTTTTTTTCTAAGAAATACGCACAAGCGGTTTGAGGAAAATGTAGAAATAAATTTTCTTCCCTCGTCGCCTGTCTTTGTGACTCTTTTCGCTTGCAGCACTCATTTAATTTTGTGTTGGAAATTGTATCGGGCCACCCAAAGTCTTCACCGAACGAAACTGGCAAGAAAATCGTCTTGTGGGAAGAGGCAAAAAAATGAGTGCGAACCACTTCAGTTGCGTCACTTTTTCGATAAGAAGAGAGAATTTCTCCTGTATATTATTCTTTGTCCCCGAAATTAGTATTCGCTTCGTGGCTGCGTGAGGCGAGGCGACACGATCAAGCCATACAAAGATCCATGGAAGGTTGGGGTAATGCGGTTATCTTGTCGCTAGGGCATTATGTCCTCCTTCAATATTGGAACGAGACTGAGCTACGCCTTCATAACTCGCTTCCCTTAGTGAGCTTCGAGGTCTCTTGCACATGTTCGTAGCAGAACGTCGTGCAGGAAACCAGCTTTGCGTGTCTCGGATCGTCTTGGTCGCCCCGAGCTTATTTCCCCAACTAATCCAAGGCATTGGAGACCGACAGCAGCATCGCTCGTCTCTGCCAAGAAATAATAAGACTGCATATTTAGTGAAGACGTTTTTTTTCAGTCCGACAATATCCTCTCCAAGAAAAACTCATACACTTCCTTTTCTCCGACCAAACACTTTCATCATATTAACTAAGTGTGCTCAGCACACATGCACACATACTTGGATGACATTCTGTCACGTTTATTAAATACACAAAATATGAACGACAAATCATCGGGGTGGTTCGGAAAAATCGATTTTTTTTTTCTTCAGCTTAGTCGTTAGAAAGTCAAAGTACGATGAGCGAAAAACTATGTAATGGAAGGAAATTGTCACCACACATGAGAAAAGGCAAGCAACTCTTGTTTCTAATTTTTAGTTCCAATTGCGAAAATAAAAAGATGATTTCCTTTAATCGTTAATGATCCAAAAGTAACTTGATTTAAAATTTAAAAAGCGAACCATCATGTCAAGAAATATTCGTTTAATTCCCCAAAATAATAAGACACTGTCTTGTTTGCGAATTTTAAATCACATTGAATCCACCTCAACGATTTTCAATGATAATTAACATTTTTTGTCTTTGAACTCAATAAATACAACGACCCATTTCGTTTGTCTGTTAACACACTACCATTTCCTAACAACTACCCTGAAAAAAAAAAAATTGCATTTCTCCAAGCCACCCTAATATGAGACAGAAATGTTATTACGTTCATTGCTTCTATATTAATTATAGTAATATTTCCAGTACGATTTCCATTTATTTATTCTCATTGTTGCTGCGTCCACTCTTGCGGGTTTTTCTGAGCTCATCCCGTCCGCGGAACTCCACTTTACCCAACAATCACTGTTTAAACTCAGAAAAACTGGCTACAGCTCAGCTTCAGATGGATACTCGAGACAAGCGGTCATCCAACCAAATATTGACCTTGCCCGAGGCTGCTTGACTTCGGTGGTTGCGGGGAAGCAACACGCTAACCGCGCTTCCATTGCTGACGGCCTATCCGCGTTGTTGTTGTCATTATTATTCAAAATAAATGATTGGAGTGCTGGTGCAACTGTGTGGCTACGTACGACGGCATGATTTATATTATTTCGTGCATATAACGAAATATAATATAGGACGCAGTTTGAATGGGGCGATTATTGTCGTAGCTGGTTTACTAATATTATGGGGACTGAATATACGAGCTTCTGAACGACACTCGTTAGTTCGTAAGAGCCGTGGACTCAAACACGGCGATGAAGGGAAGAATAGCGAGTAGCACGTGGGTGCGAACAAAGCAAAGAGAAATCCATGCACCTAAGGCGATAGGAAGGTTACACAACGGCGCCAACGATGATGCGAGTTCCAAGTGCGTGCGAGCACAACTCGTTCCTCGATAGTGTTGCGGCGGTGCCGCCAGTTTCCTCATGAATAGGACAACTCGCAGAGCGAACGCGGCTGAAAAGGGCTTCGGAGTCTCGTGAGCAAAGCTTTGTACAAAGCACTTTTGTAGCATCAACCATCCACCTATCAATGGGATTCGCATTTCTGTATATCCGCGCAATAACGCCATAAAGTTGTATCTCGTACGAAATAACGAAGAGTGGAATAAAACGCCGAAGACAGTTTTATATTCTGCGTGATGCGACGTAATTGGCGATAAAATTCAGTCTAAACGTGTCAGGACGTCAGGAAAGTGCGGAAAGATATAGTCGAGCATCATCGAATCAGTTAATCGAGTAAAAAGACGAAAAAAAAGCGATTAGATCGATCGGATGTAAACGGCAATAATGGCCGCGACTCATTGTGAAAAGTTTTTTTTTTTTTGGCACACCCATCAGGTTACCTCGTGTCGTTAATGACCAGAGATTCTCAACCAAAAAAGGCCAAACTAATTGTACTGGCATCTCCATAAATCGAGCTGGGTACAGTTTTTTCGGCGACCGAGATGAAATCCAGAGATGCAGAGCCTGCTCGAAGAGGAGAAGGAAAAAAGTAATGCCAGATCAGGAAGCTGGAGCAATGTGAATGGAACTCGGCGGATTTATCGGGAAAAGAGAATAATGTTATAAGAGGAAAGAGGATTCGCGAGCACGACAGGATTCGACTATGGTAACGGTGCACACGTCGTGGCTGCAACACGATGACGACGATAGAGTCTTCTTGTCACAAACGGGCGAATGTAAGGACAGAGAAATAGTGGGACGAGCTAGAAGTAAGAAACACGCGGAAACGTTGACAGTTCGTGCTACGACCATAACAGCGATCCTATTTTGCCACAGACGTTTTTTGTATACTTCGTCCTTTTATCGCTCTTTCCTCCTGTCTTTCCATTTCTCTATTCTCGACATCGTCGTCGTCTCCCATGTGGTGTATAAAGTCTGTATCAAGTTTGTCGCCCCGATATATCTATAACATATTCGATACGCGACCGCCACAACAGCTACCTCGCTGATCAAGCCTTAGATACAAATACTCTCGAAACCGCGTGCTATTTGCACCGGTAAAAAGTTAAGTATGAAATTCTAAGTGAGAAAAAGGGACGAGACTTCGTTACCAGAAGACCTTGACGCATTAAACCTGCCACGATATGTGTGTAACGTTTAACCTTCTGAGAATATACCATCCACCACTAAGACAGTCTTCAATTTCGTACTTTATGGGACTTGAAAACATGAGAAACAAAAAAAGATGAGGTGAGGATCGAAGTAATGAAGGAGCTTTCAATCACTCGTCAATTTATGACACACTTCTTGTCTGTAAACCAACATCAGGAAAGAATAGTTAGTAAGTCGTCGCCTCTACATAATCCGAGACCTTTCACGCACGGATATTAACCCCAGATCGACAACCGTATTTTTTTTACCCACTCCGGTAATCTGGGGTCATAAATGACCCCAATTTAGAAAAATTCTTATCTCCGGTAACATTGAACGAAGAGGATTCTACTTGGGCTCATTCTTTTCGTTTTTTAATGCAGGATCGCGTGGAGCCTGGGGCAATTTCGCTTGGAGTCAAAAAATTGGTAAAAAATGCGGTAGAACGATAAAAAACGGGAAAACGAAGGGAAAAAGGGCTTGGAACTTGAAGTCGCCTGGTACATCGTTTTCGCACTCAAGTTACCGTTCTAGGGTTATGTTCCGAACGATTAGACTGATTGGTTGTAGGATTATGTTGCTTCAATGCGGTATAATCATTTAAAATGATAAATCAAGAACTCTTAGAAACACAGTGAAACATAAAGCATTGAAAATGAGTGAAAGTTCTTTCTTAACGCTTAGTAATGTTACGTTGATTGCGGCTAATTGAAACAGAAGTCATATCCGTTGAAGGAGCAAGATGAGAGCGACACCAGACGTCGTCGTGGAGTTGTCTTTGCGTGAACGAGTCGTCCCTCAATAAATCTAGCCCTCATACTTCAGGCTGGAAGAGAGTCAGAAAGGGAGAGCAGAATAAGAGGAAAGTATGCACCAGTCATGGAACCTCGGGGGAAAGAACACTCCGGTAAAAACGACGTACAGGATCTCAGCGAAGATAGGTAAGGCGTTTTTGCCGGGAGCGCTTCTCTTAACCACGCAGAGACAGGGTTATCGCGAGCTATCGAATTTGGTACCATAGTAGGAAGTAGTTGGAGAATTTATCGTTCAGCCGACTAGCCAAGAAGGCTTCGGGAGAAGACGTCTTGACTATGCTGTAAAAAAAACACTCGAATGGAGACTGTTTCCGATATGACTTTGGTCTAAATGATGATGATCTCGATTAACAAATTCTACGAGATTCTCGATGTAGACAGTTCGCCAGTGTCTTATCAATGAGCGATGTAAGCCTTTAATTCATTGTTGAGAGCGAGTACGTAGTTCTGCTAAATTTCTTCCTATGTCGATCGAAGGTCAGGATCCTTGACTATTTTCGTTTATTATCATAATTATTTGATTCAAAATTTCGTTGAAAAAGATGTAAATTTTGTTCGATACGTTCGACTGAGCGTTTTTTTGAAATATCCCAAAAAATAGCGCAATTGGAGCAAAAAATATTTTAGAAAGCCCCTTCGGAAGCAAATTTTTGTTGTTCCACTCGTAAAATTCCCTGACAGTTTCGTTAGAAACCAAATATACTGCCAAAATAACGAAAATTTTGGAATTATTAAAAAAATATTTAGTTTACCGTATTCAACAGAATGTCGACGAACTTTAACCAACTTTGATTCCCAGTGTGAGATGGTCCTGAGCCTGATTTGCGGCATTCATTTGTTGGGAATAAATATATGATTCATTTGCAGTAAATACATTTTTAATTTCGAGCAAATACATATGTTGTTGAAATTAAATGGAATATTTATTACGTTCGAATAACATTTTTCATTCATTTTGAATAATTTACAAGATTCATATATCAAATAAAAAAATTATTTATCAAATAAATGTCCATTAACTTGGTATTTAAATAAATAAATTTCTTTCAGTCAAATGAATTTTGTTATTTTTTAATAAATCTTTTTTCTGGGTGCATGATTAATTGGACGGGAAACGGAATTAAGTTAAATGACGTATATGCAAGGTTTCGTGAATGAAAATGTTGGTTGGTGGATGATTTCAACCATGGCAACTGTTGGCTGCGGCTGAACGTTTTTTTTTCTTGGTGGCGATGATGATCTGTTGGACGTTATAGAGAATGCGTTTTTCTGAACGTCGATCTCTGTCTAGGGAAGCTAGTTCGTCGTAGCCCAGGGGGGAATGCTGGATAGGAACGGTAGAGAGTATAGAAGTGGTTGAGCCGGTGCGTCGTTGTGCGGCGAGAGTACTTTTACGGCTGGTCGAGAACTCATAAACCAGAAGCAGTATTTTCACTGCTGTATACCTCGCGTCACTGCGAGTCACGCGCAAGCTTTATTTTATCCTCGGGTCGGCCACGGGCGCACGCTCAATTCTTCGCCCGCATCAGTAACAAATACGGTCAGTTGTATATACTAAAGGAAAAAATCCTGAGGCTTTTGCGTTTCTGCCGGGTAAGATGTACCACGCACAACGTTTACTGATCGGCAATGCTGCTAGCTTCTGGGGCCGCGGAAGTGAAGTTAAGTGCGGGTTGAGGCCGCGTGCTCGTCTCTATTGCGGCGAGTTGAATGTAGCGGAGACGGGAGTGTGCAAAAACGAACGATGAGGCTTTATCGTCCAGCGTCAATGTTTTTGGTCCATTTACAAAAAAAATTCGGTGAAATCGGAGTGAATATTCTATCCGAATTCTCGTGCACGTGGGACCACCCTAAAAATTGTTGTAGGCTGTGGAATCTAATAGCTGCCGCGTATGCACGGTCAAAGGGCATAGGTGAGGTCATAGGTCACGTCCAGCTCGCCTACTCGCCATAAACGATTGTTAACGAATGAGAAATTAAGAGGGAAAGCGAATTAGCAAATAGACATGACTTAGAGAAAGATGGCGAGAAAGAGATGAAGCGATAGAAAGAGGGAGAAAGAAAAAGAATCGAAGCGCGGCGGTCTATACAAACGACGATACTATCTCTGCAAGGATGCAGCCCCGGCACAGTCTTCCACGGCGGCTTTGGCTGTTGCCAGGGCTATGGCCCACCGTTCTCCACTGCAACTCCTGCCAACTAATATCTTGTCCCGCTTGCTCGGTTGCTCGGTCGCTCGGCAAAACCGGAATGCGCCAGGATTACAACTTGTATTAATTACGGGCGACATTATACGCCGTGCTCGAGAGATTAGAAATCGAAGGGAGGAGGCAACGTGGCGCACTGGTTACGGTGTACGCTGTGCGCATGGAAGAGTAAGTGGAAGAAGAGGAAGCAAGAATAAGTCGTGAGTTCGCTCCGGTGGGAAAGTTCTACGCCGCGTAATGCCCACAGATCGCCACTGTACCAGTAGGAATAAGAAATTTATACCGTTTCTCATCTGCCTTATCGCCCCGACGTTCGAACACTTTCGAAGCTTTGACAGACTCGGGGCCTAGTGTCAATTTTTTTATTATATGATTTTGTAACGTTAGTTATAATTTCTGAATAATGTGCGGAATTTGCAGGATTTTTTCGTGAAAGGTAGAAAACACAGTTTTTCAAACTTTGTCTTCCATTTGATCCGGACACGGAAAATCCATATAAAAAGATTGTTCACCTTCTCTGGAAGCCCAGCCTACATCGAACGCAGCCACAAAGTACACGGTTGTAAGCCATTGACACAAGGATCCTCGGGATCTGAACGATCCACGGGAATTAGTAGAGATGGTCATGGTAAAGTACGAAAGGACGGTCGAAAATGCCTCAAAATGTCGAAAGTTTCGTGGAGATGCAGAATGTTGGGAGGAATTCTAGTTGTAGAAGGGAGAACGATCTCACTTGAATTTCGCAGTCACGACGGCTTCCCTAATTGATTCCGTTCTACACTCACGTAATACTATCGAGCTCGAGCGAGGCAAAGCTCCGTGCAGGTCTATGTGGGGGTGAGGCGAACCGACGCCAGTAGTCGACATGGACCGGAGATGGGGGGATGTTAAATCCGTTTGCGAGAGCCCTCAGGATTTTCGGAATTGCCGTGGCATGACGGAGCAACCTCTTCTCGAGCCCTTAATCAATAATCCACCACTCGAGCACCCTCCAGGTTCCTCACCATGGTCCTCTCGTCAATTCGATTCACCCCGATCCCATCACCGCGCGTACTAGCCGCGCTTTCACTATCTATATATAATACACCACCGCAGCTACCAGTACGAGCACACCGCGTCTTGACATACGCCATCAGGTGGTGAAAAATGTTCATCTCTCATCCAGAAAGGGTTTTCCCCGTTCTCTTCTTTCCCTCTAGCTCGATCCATCTTGCCAATGCTACATATATAACTCCCAGAAACTTGTAGTCAGCTTTCATCTTGCTACTCTGTGACGAACTGAATGAATCAAATTAATTCGAAACCCCGAATGATACATGAAAGAAAATTATTCAAAACTGGTAAATTTATCGTTGTTTTCGAATTTTTATTCAAGGATTTCGACAGCTGAGATTGAAGGATAACTAGTTTGGAAAATTTGGGATATTCGTCGATGCCGATTCTTCGGGGAGAAAAATGCGGCCTCAAATTTTAACATTCGTTGCTAGAAAGTATAGCAAATTTAAAATTATTCTTACTTCGTCGGAAAGCGACTGCAGTGCAAGCTGTTGTAGTTTCCAACGCGGCTGGCTGACTAGGAAAAATCTCCTCGCACTCTTGGTCGTCTCCGCACTTCTCATTTACTCGGGGCTCTCCTCCTCCTCCTCCTCCTTCGCAACTCTCGCTTCAAACGAGTGCCTCACCTTCCCTGGCGTACCGGTGATTTTGAGTCGTCTTGATTTGACATTGGCAAACACAGACATCGCCACTCGGATCTCCTCGTCCGGTACAGCGATTTCAAACCCAACTTTTCTTTTTACCTTTTTCTATGTATTCATCTTCACGCTGTCTACCCCTTTGCGCTTTATTTGTTTTCGTACGCGCTTTTCCTCTTCGCTCACCGGTTCATTAAACGTCAAACCCTCTGCCTCCGCCACTCCGTCTCTTTCGTCCTCACCTCTGTTTGACTGAAACTAGAAACTGTATAGACTTTTAAGTTACTTGTAGTTGTACACTCACTTTAGTCATAACTCGCAGAACTACACGATTCATGACGAGCGAAAACCCATTTACCGGTCCTTGTTTAGAGTCACGGCGAATCTATTAATTTTCTCATGGAAAAATATGAATTACGAAAAACTGCAACGGAATTTGGAGACAGGGCATTGCTATACATTTTCCGATGGCCACATAAGTCGAAATACACACTGGGAATGGAATTTTGTTAAAAATCGTCGATATTTCGTTGAATACGGTAACCCAAATATTTTTTGATAATTTCAAAATTTTTGTTACTTTTGATAGTATATTTGGTTTCTAACGAAATTGTCAGCTAAACTTACCATTGGAATGACAAAATTTTCTTCCGATAAGAGACTTTGTAAAATATTTCTTGCTGCATTGACACAATTTTTGAGATTATTGAAAAAAACGTTTAGTCAAACGTATCAAACAAAATATTCAACTTTTTCAACAGAATTTTGTTTTCAGTGCACCAACGAAATATTCGTTGTTTTCATTTCGCAGATCGATACTTCATCTTTACATACTATCGCAAAGCTTTCTTATAAAAAATGAATTCTAAAGCTTTTGCGGTTGAGTCTCATGCACGAGTTTTATCGATTAAGCGATCATTGCTAAATCAGATTTTGCGGTAGTAATTGTGAGGGCTGAGAAGCTGCTTAAAACGCGGATCGAAGAATCAGAATCGATCCATCGTGTTGGTATACGTGCCAAGTAGAACGAGTAGCTTTTCTCAGAAGACTGGAAAAGCTTGAAAAGAGAATTTGGGAGGAGCATGGGGCACTAGAGACTCCGGGAGAAATAGTACAGAATGGAGAATGCGAACAATAACTCGTATTTACGTCCTCGGCCTAGTTTGTGAAGTTTGCGAGGATTCCCAGGCACGGGCTGGTGCCCATGAGATCCAATGTTCGCCTCTTGCTCATCCAAGGAGTTAAATTACATCGTAGGGCTCGTCTCATCCCCGCCATCGATGCTACTCACTAATGTTCTGCCCGTTCTCTTGTTTTGTTAACTAGAACGCTTTCCTCATTTGTCGCTATAAACTCAACGCCTTCAACTCTAATTTTCTTCCGTACGTATTCGAGGTTTATTCCAGGTCTTGGTTTTCAATATCTGAATACCTTAAACGACTCATTGTAACTGGCACCATTTGCATATGCATGACAAAATTCATTTCACTCATGTAATTCAACTTCAATTCTCGATTCATGCTGCACCGATGTTAAGCAAAGATTTACCAATTTCTCTGTTGTTTTTGTTACAGGTAAGTGTCCTCGAACCTTCTCTGACTGTTTCAAGCGACAAAATGAGTGAGTCCGTAATCTTTTACACAAAAGTTTTATATCCTGTTGTTTAATTTTTATTTATTTTGTAAAACGTTTTCAAATATTGTTATTTTGAACGAGAGTTAGTTCGACAAGTTATGAAAAAATTGATCAGTGCATCGATGTCTCTGAGGAAGTTCTGGGAATTGCTTCATTTTTAATGTTTTATTACTCACGCCGTACCTCGGAAATTTTATCAGCGCGAGAATCTGTTTGGCTGGGGTGCACAACTTACAGATCTAGTAGACATGGCTATGTGGGTTATTTCAGGCTTTATAGATACCCTCACTGCTGACAGTTATGCATCCCATTCAAATGGAGGCTACGAAACGTACGTTATGGAGTTGAGGCATTCGCTATTCCATAGTCCAAATGCACCTAGTCGTGGGAGATGCGTCACATGTACGGGACGTCTGTTGCGGTTGTTCGAGCGAGAAGACAATTCGATTTAACCTACGAATTAGCCCGTGTGGTTAATTCCATTTGCGATATTCTGGCCCGATTAAGTTAACCACCTGAACGATTGGTCGTTGATTTCGTGCGATTTTAAGACAATTGTACTGCTGGCTTAATTCCGTCGTGTCGAAAATAAGTTGAGAACCGAAGAATGTCAAACGAATTGTTTCTTTCCGATATGGCTCTGTCCAATGATGAATGGACTTTCCAGATTGACTCATTCTCGACTTCTAGGGCTTGAAGTTTGGTTATTCCCATTATTTAATCACCTACGGTTATAATTCATTCGATTGCCCTAACAAACTTTAAGCGTGTGTTACACGTGCTCTGACACTTGAATTCACAAAATTCGTTTTGCCATATAACTGGCTTCAAACAAATAAACCCATGGCAACGAATAAACAGACCCATGGCAACGCATAAATAAATCCATGGCCATGAATAAATAAACGTATCCATGGCAACCAATAGTGGCTCCAATTTCGATATATTTATCTTGATAATCGATAGTTTCGAGTTTGAGCACACGTATTTTTTAAGAAAGGAAAAATATTCAAAGAATATCAAATTGGAGTCTTCACGAAGCTGGATTGAAAATGATTCAAGGTGAAGGATCGTTCTAATGGAACCCAACTGGTTACCTAGTGAATTCATTAGAGCCAACAGCCTATCTTTCAAGTTTACGCTTTGGTGGCTGACACGCATTACAAAGTTGACACGAACTTTCAGTCGGCGTAGAATACTCGTTGGAAAGGATATTTTCGCTGATGCTTTCTCCGATAGCCTATGGTGTCACCGTCCAAGGTTTTATGTACTACACCTTCGCCTTGGTGCATATTATTTCCGGGATTTCCACAAAGAGCTCGCCAGAGCAAACGGCCGCATCTGAACTAAAAACCTAAAATGTAACTCAGAAGTAAAGTCACTATGTGATGAAAGTTTAAGGACGAAGACACCAGTGATGTAAGTCGAGTAGATCTTTTGCGAGATACGTAGCCATACGAGCAGTCGTAACTATTCTTCGGTTACTCGTGTTTGCGCGAATAAGAAAAATGAGAATCGAAGGAAGATAGAAAAAGAGAGACGCGGTAAAAGGAAAAGAATAAGAAAAGGCGAAGAGATAGAGGTCCGGTGGAAAGCGAGAAAACGGGGAAAAATAAAGAGCAGCTCGAGGCTATGAATATATACCTACTCAGATTGGTAGACCGGGGAAACCAAATAGCAGAAATAGAGACAGAAAGAAGAGTAAAAGAGGCAAAAGGAACGAAGCCAGTAATCTTTCAGGTAGGAGAAACCGCGCTCCCGGGAACGTGGAAAGTGTGCAATGGCGTGGGATTCGCGAGCAAGATTGGTAGGGGGTAAAAGGAAGACGGAAGAGAATAGCACCCAGCAATGTTGTGGTAGGGGAACAGAGAGGGAGAAAGTACTAAAGCGCGCGGTCCCGAGATACGGGGAAAGGTTGAGAAGGGTACGTACGGAAAAGAGAAGTCGAGGACCTCGCTGCGAAGAGGGTACGAGTGCCCGCGGCCGTTGCCACAATATTTTGCTCGATTACCATCGCGCAGGAAAAGCCTTGCCACGCTCTTACTGTAGTCAAGTGCCAGGCGATGGAGAGTCAGACGAAAGAGGAGCAGCAAAGCTCTGTGTATATAGAAAATCTCTATGTCATATAAACGGTGCAGTCTACTGGGTGTCATTCGAATAGGTAACATTTCGTGCATTCATCATCATGCTCCCATATCAGAGACAAGAATCAATATCATTAAGGGGTTATACCAAGCTGCAACGCCGAAAAAGTCATGAAACTTTGACGTGATGTTTGCAGGGCTAAGGACTGATCGACTCTCCTTCGAGTGTCTGTTTATATTCCTCTAGAAAGAATGAAACAATGGCATTCCACAGTTGAGCAGTATCGATTCATAGGCACTGTTACAACTGTCTATGCCAAAGCAATCGAGACTCACCCAGTGTATAGAAAACCATACCAATTGTGCGATAGAAATGAGATCCAGAGCCAGAGACGCAGGGAGAAATGACTCGGTCGTTGGTGTTATACATTCTCATTCTCCTCTCGACCATCCATGTTCACTCTTCCCCTCGCTCTCGTTAGTATGCTAATTTATCGATGCATTTAATTCCATGCTGGTGCCGCTGTGAAATACAACGAAATTTATGTTGTATATTTCAGACTTAAAGTGGATTAGCCCGATAGCACGAACAGGCTAGTCGAGCGTATTTTCACTGTACTTGGTGTTATATTCCACGGAATATCCACAATGTTATTTATCTTTGACTCATCGTCCAACGAAATCATTCTTCGGTGATTGGGCAACTATAATCTTCCATCTATGCCATCTGGATACGTTTACTTCCCGTTATTCCAAGGTTCGACACATGCGTTTTTATTATCGCAGGCTCTACACAATTAATTTCTCTTTACAGCAACGACCTTCGACGCTTCTTCATCGTTTATCAACCCGCACGGTCTCTTTTTTCTTCTTTGCTTTTTCACATGTTTCCTTCCTCCCGTAATTCTGATACTCTCACCCAGGAGATTATCGAGCATCTGCCGGGTGAGAATCATGCGTTAAGGTAGGGAAACACCCTCTCCCACGACCGCAAGCGAACCCAATTGTATTATCTCTCTCACAGTCGAGCTACCGTCGCGCGTGTTAAACCTTGTCTTAATTACCGAGCGTAATTCTGGCGAAGGCCTCGTTACGTTAGAACAAGTACCGGTTACCACAACCGTGCCCCTATAATTAGGCACAATCCTGTACGGGTATGTCTTTATTAAGAATTACGAATGTTGGGGAGGATTGTCGCCACTCGTGGATGGGCCAAACAATCCAATTTTGGAAAATCAAACATGCGAAACTGGATTCTATTCGTTCAGGAAATTCCTAATCATAGTGTCGTCTTTCGTATTTTCCATCTCACTGAAGCTCCAGTAATTCTGCGAAATGTTGAAGTGGCACGATAACGAGTCAAGAGCTGCCAAACTGAAAGAAAAATCTTTCATCACTATTTTGTGACTCTTTTACGAATCGTCCTGTCATTGGAGCTTTTATTGAGGAGAAAAAAGCAGCACGCATCTTTGCGACATAATCAATTTTTGAACATGCATCATCATTGAAAATGTCAGACTGCCAGACGCCAAAATTGAAGTACAATGGACGTTGGTCTCAAGAGTGAAAAAAATGTAATTCAGAGGGAAAACGTAAAAGAGACCCATTCTGAGAAAAAAGATATCGTTTTACTTGGAAAGTGAATGCAGAAGTGGCACAGGCGGATGAAAGGTGTTTTCTCCTGGTTTGGGTGGAAGAATTTGGAGAGATCCTAGAGTATGAACTCAGCAAGGTTGCTCGCAGCAAAGAAACCCAAGGGAAGAGTCAAGTGTTGGAGTGGCAGGCTCAGTAAATCCATCTACTTCGGTAGATTGTAGAAAAATGAAACAGGGGATGAAAAGTAAATACGAATGTGGGAGAAGGAGAAGTTGAGTGAAAAGTTGTTCTCGGTGATGGCAGGACGTGAAGCAGCAACGTGAGATTCACTTTCTGTTCCCTGTTTCTCCCTTTCATCATCTTTTTGCAAAGGATTTTCCACTTTGTGCGACAATTTCATTTTCTCATCACAAAGTGTCAGCTATTTTCCTTACAGGCCTGATGCATCTTTTCCGACTTGCGCGAAATACATCAATCGCGCTCTATCAACGAAGACGATTTCCATTAACGAAAACAGCTGCAACGTATCTCCTAGGCAAGTGGCGACCACAACCGACAATTTTTTCTTCTCCGACCACTAAGAAGGATCTCTCGTAACGTGATTCACTTTCACCCTAGAGGCAATGCTAAAGACCGAAGCTGCAGTGTCCGAGTGGTATGATAATGGATGCGGGCGATTGGTCAACGACTTCTCTTCTCCGCGCGGTTTTACGTCACGTCTCCCCATTCCAACTGAGCCGCTTGAGGGCATTAACTTTTACAGCTGTGTAATGGTGACTTTTAAATCTCTAGTTAAGCCAGAGCCGATGATCGCCGAGTAACCTCTTCCTATAGATATGCCAAGGGTGTTGCAATATTTTCCTCAACAACTGAGTAATGTTGAGGTGAATAAAAGATTGCAAGTTGCGAGACGTAAATTGAATGTTTTTTCTTTCTATGAATGAATTCTCTAAATTTCACAGGTTAACAATAAAACGACATAAACCAATGATAAGCATCTTTACCGCTGAATGTTCACTCCTACACATCCTCGCCACACGGAGCTCATGCCGTATCATTCCAATTTGTCAATTCCTTCAAATTTGACATCGTTCTGCTACAACAATTTTTTACGTTTTTTGTGTCACTCGTCCAACACAATCGCTTGGACACAAACAGGCATCCAAAAAAGTTCGATCAACCACAATTTAATTCTCTCGACGAAATACAAATAAATTGTAATTCACCGTCTAGATATTTTCTTCAAGGTCTGGAATCTTTATATTACCATTCTCATTGACAGCTTCACCATAGAAAATCTTAAAGTCAGAACGTATTATCTCTCTGCCAAGATAACGTGCTCAACCGAGTCTCTAAATGTCTCGTGGAAAAAGCAGTTCTCCTATTAGGTGTTGCCGGTATGGTTCTCGCTATCGGTTGCTTCGATTCTCCGCCCTCCGAGGCTCAGTGCTAGAGCTCCATCTCACTTTCTTCGTGAGCAAGCGTTCGACGCTAATCGATCGTGAAAACCAGGCTGGAATCGAAACGTCCAACCTCGCCTTGGGCTGCTGCTCCGTGCGCCATAGATCGGAAGAACAAAAATCGCTGGTAGCGAGAAAGAGAATCAAGAGGGTATAGAGAACCGAGCAAAAGCGGTGAGGCCAGAGACAAAGAAAAATTAGGTATAATCTATAGAGGGAGATTGTGAGGTGGTTCGGTTAGTTGCCCCGTGAATTACTGCTTCCACTTCCAGGAGCGAGACTGAGTGCAATGCTTGTCTAAAACCAGAAATGGCAGAGCACTCAGGATATTTTTTTTATACGACCCCGACTAGGATGATAAATTGACTCGTTCGGCTTATACCTTTGGCCCCATATGAATGTAGAGCATCAACTAACTCCGATGCAACGTATTCTGACGTGAAAATAATTGATGTATATGCGACGACTGCTCGAGGAAATTGGAATTTACAAGAGAAATGTTGAGCTAGCATTGAAATAAACAAAAGTAACAGGAGTCCAATTTTATTATATTAGCACCTTTGACTCTTCGTGGTATTGCATTTCCCCTGGGCCATTCTTTTTCGAGTGGAAGCTTATGCAAAAGCTTTTGCGTACAAATTACTTTAATTTTCGAAATGTAATGTCACGTTACTCATGCTCGATGGTTTCTTGGATGTGCAAATTGTTTAATGCGTAAAAGCTAATCCGAAATAATCGACGAAAAAGCGCTGATCACATTGTTCATCTGCATTCATAAAAGAAGAAGCACTGCTGACAAGGACGAGGTTGGAATGCATTTATTAAATGGATAAACGATGCTGGAAATGAGGACGAACGCGAATAGATAGAGGTTAGTTGGCGCAGAGATTCTGGTTTTCCAGAGGCATTCCTGGAATGCACAGAGCCGCCCAAAGGATTTTTCCGTCGAGCGACTACCAACGAGGGTCGGTGGCTTCCAAAAGGATAAATAAAAACGTGAATTCGGCAACTCTACCGGGCGAGCAGAGGCGGAGCAATCGCGAATCTCCGCCAACTACCACTACGCGGTTTCTTTTCGTTGAAATACACCGAAAGCTCGACAAAATTCTCTTCGCGTCGGCTTTAAGATTGGCGCTTTTCCAATCTCGTTTTGCCAGAGCGTGACCGCAGAAATTTTTGTCTGATTAACGATATAGATTCCGATATTTTTCCTCGGTGCTTTCGATTCCAAAGAGCCTTTGACATTCGCTTGAATAAACCTGCTGATTTTTTAGTTGCCAAGATAAGGTAGTTATTGGGAGACGCCTCTTTTTAAATCCCATTCAATCTTTTCATCATTTTTTCCGGAAAAAGTGTTTCACAGAGAATTCATCGATATACTCGAGCAAAAATGAATATAGGATAGAATTTTATATATGATTGTTTACAATTGCTTATGAACTAATATACAGTTATGTGCGATAGTATGTAAATATATTAACATTCTATTAAACAATTTTATTTTCTTGACCACGTAAGATTGATTTATTGAAATTTGATTTTTTTTTGCTCGTGAGTAGATTTCAAGTGCCTACCCACGCCTTTCCCATCTATTAACGAACCTTGATAACGTTGCCACAAGCACCCGAACCTCTCTGTGCAATTATAGTTTTAACGAAATTCGCATAGCATTCATAAAGCACGTGAGTTCGTCGTTCACATTTCCCGCAAACCCGTTGTTTCGAAGAACATAAAAACGTTACTTCAGAATTGTGAATATTGGCAATCTGAAGAAAAACGGGGAAAAAAAAAGTAAAAAGAGAAATGAGTAGGTAGTTTTGAGCGTAAAGAACGCGCAGTAGCAAAGTTGTGTTAACGAGGAGTGCCCTTTCCTTTTGGCGTATATTCTAACTGCAGTTATGGTAGTTTGTCGAGTACGACAGTAAATCCCTTCCGCATTGGAGGTACACACGGTGCAATAGAAGCAGCGGAGTTTTCTTCGCCGTTGTTCGACGCTTTTAACAGCGTGTCGTTATGTGTAAGTGTCCGTTAAGACTACGACAAAGCTCCTTGACTGAGTAGCATGCAGGGACCTGGGTATTTCTTCGGAATACACTACGTCATTTTGTCCTTCAGTCGTTGGAATATCACCGCACTCCCCGTTTGTGCATTATTCCGCAAGGAAATGGTAGGAAGCTGATTGTGAAACCGAGAGGAGGCAAGAGTCCAGTGCGCTTTCGAGGATTTCCTCTTCGTTGACTGTTGTCGGCCTTCAAGAGTTCTTACTATTATCCAAGGTTGGCTTGCTCCCACGAGCCCAGATCTCGTCAGTCGCGTATGAAGTTGGAACTGTCTATGT
Source organism: Hyposoter didymator (assembly GCA_037952995.1). Lineage (NCBI taxonomy): Eukaryota > Metazoa > Arthropoda > Insecta > Hymenoptera > Ichneumonidae > Hyposoter > Hyposoter didymator. The sequence continues at coordinate 20,940,633 of JBAJMU010000001.1, read as the reverse complement.
ACAAGGTTGGTAGATGCGGGTGCTGGTCAGCCAGCCGGACGAACGAAAGGGATCGCGGAGTTGTCTCATGCACTGGCCGTGTGTGCGAATTCCCTGGTGATCTTGTTCCTGCTTCATCCATACATCTGACTCCATTCTTCTGTTTCTTCATCCCAGAATCACCGACTCGGCACTAACCGGCCTTTGTCCAACGGTAAGCAAGTGTAAGCGAGCGAAAAGCGAACATGCAGTCCTGGGGACCCAGACTCGATTCTCCAGTCCAAATAGCATTAGTGTGTACAGCTTACCGGGACCTTTGGGCTACCATTCTCATCTCTGAACATTGTCCACCGTTCGCTGAATCACGCATGCTCTGCATTTATCATACAAGATCCGCTTACACTTTATTTGTATTTGCATGTCCATACAATATCGTCTCCTTGCGCTCACCAGGCATATTATCTCCATGTAATCTCGTGCCTAAGACACGTTCAAGAAAAATCAATATCATCCATTTATTCTTTATATTTCTTCTCTCTTCTGACAGTTTTCCAAAAACTCTATTTCATGCGCAGGAATTAAGATTCTAAGTACACTTGATCAAAAAAGTCTCTCGAAATATCAAGTCTTTCAGCTAATAGTTTCAGCTCTCGTGGTAAAACTAATTTTCACGAATGGAGACAAGTAGTTAGCTTGGAAGAAAAAAAAGGCTTTTCAATATGCTGGTCAGCGAAGGTAACATTCAGAGGATTTCTTTGATACAACGTTGAAAGGATATCGTGCTACAGAATACTTCTAGTCATCTGAATGAAAAGCGTCTATAGAAGATTTAACATCACTTTCTCCTTGGCACTCGCATTGATAAGCATCCATTGCTATTCTCTCATAATGATTAGTCGCTCTGTCGTTCTCTGCGACACATCTGCTGCCTAGTGGAAGGTCAGCTCAAAAAGTCGACAAAGATGATCTGAACAGCGAACCGATATTCTCGATCTTCGTTGAACGAGACTGCGACACACTTGAGTTTTGCGATCCGCTATATATAGCATAATACTGCGAAGCATAATACCGATAGTGCTGCGGTGCTGTTGCTGCCATTTGCAGCAGCGACATTCCTTTGCGTACAGGCGGTGTGCGCATGGATAGCCCGCTCTCTCTCTCTCTCTCTGCTTACTTGTGCTGCAAAAGAGTGCATGTGTATCGTATACAGTGTTGGAGAGGTGGCTGTTAATGCAGTTGGTATGTGTGTTGTTCGTGTCCACCTAGCCACCACAAGCCTCGCTCCTTTCCACCTTGCAAACAGGCCAGCTTATAAAACCCCCTTGAGGAACACACTATACGTACATAATAAACAATGAGCTGGGTACAACCTATTCCTTTTCTATCTTCCATTATCCTTACGTCGTCGTACTCTCTTGCCTGCGCACCGTCTCCTCGAGGCTGAGAATCTTCTTCACGATGTGTCTCTGTACCTCTGCAATGTTCTCATGTTCTACCTCCTCGTATACAATCTCTTCACTGTCGTCTTTCTTCATGACAGATCGTGCAATAAACCCTAAAGGATGAGACTGTCCGTAATATTTTTTCGTTTCAACAATATGAGATGATAATTAACCATGGAAGATTGGCATCCTTGATATAAATCGATGAACCAGCGGAGAGCAACTTTATGCACTTCGTCCCAACGAAATTGAATTATCTTGAGTAGTTGAATGCCTTCGAGCTCGTGTCTTTGCTTGTAATTCAATATTCCATCCAAGGTGGCTTAGAGGATTACAGCCAATGGTAATTGACTTGACAATGCGTTTGTCTGTTCCGGCGAATTCGATCGATTCTGGAGTGTGTGTTGCAGCAATGCACATTGATCCGCGGCTTTCTCGCCGAGCCGATATCGTCTGAATTTTATATCCTGACACTCGGTACCATTAGATGGACTTGATAACCCGATACAGTCGCTCTAACCTTCTGGATGGAGTCTGCATCTTGCAGTCACGGCGCATGTAAAGTTGAACCAAAAATATTTCGTTTTATTTCAATGTTTGCATAGCTCTGTTTGAATTAAAACGAAATTGTCATATATACCGTGTACTCTTGATAGTTATGACGAGTGCAACGGAAATACATACCGCAAGCAATTACATACATATATTTGTCGGACTCGGAGGGCAGGAATAATTATAGCAACCGTTATTTGGATACATAAATATTAAGCGGGATTGCGGCGGCAGTGGTAGCCTCGAATGGAAGTATCTTTGCTTTAACCTCCAGCCCTCTTTTTACTCGCTTTACCGACGTCCACAATCGCCTGTCGTCTCTCTACGTCCCAAATAACTTTAGCCAACAATTTTCAAAGGAACCTCACGGTTCCCTTGACTTTAGTGCGCACACAGCGTTGCAACACCGATATAGGTTATTAAAACAGATTTTCTGACTAACAAGGAATAAGTTGGCGTATATATATAGATATATACGTGTTCGTCGTACCCCCAGAGTTGAATGCGAGCTCACGGTATAGGTGCTTCCGAACGTACCAATTTAGTGGAGGTATAAATTTGTGGAGATGAAGTAGGTTGACGGTGTTAGATCGGTCCGCTTGGGCCACCTGAATGACACCATTGAGGAAGGAACCCAGGACGCTCGTTTAAAGTTCGGGCTCGTTATGCAGATCGTAAAAGGATGAAGGCTGAGGTAAGAGTCGAGAGGAGAAGCTGTGAAGCCTTGGGACTTGCGACGTAATCCATCCTTTCATATCTATTTCTATTCCATCTTCTGCTGGACCTTCTTTATGTTCCACGCTTTAATCCTCCAGGATCCGGACGTATTTCTTTCTTTATTATACACGAGCATTTCATTGATGGGTGTCGTATAGGAATTTCCACCCAAGCAACAGTGTTCCGTGAATATCTAGAGACTCGATTTCCACTTTTTTGGTAGAGTCTCGGCGAAAGTCAACATTTTATTTTACCAGCATTTACGTTTCAATTTATTAAAAAGATTTATAAAACAAAAGTACTTGTCCGGGCTTTTCCCTGTGAATGGATTTTACCATGATATATCTTTCGGTTGGTAATCAAATTCGGACACGTGATTGTGAGAATATCGAAGGAAAAGAAAAAGAGAAACCGATGACGAGTAGCTGAGAAAATCAATGCTGGGCTGATTCCAGGTAATATTTAGCTTTCGTATTCTACGAACGAGGTCCAATTTGCAAAACAAGCAAACAGAATCTGGCTGAATTTCGGCTTTTTCTTCGTACAGACAATGAGAGCATAGCGTTTGAAAGCAGCGTGAGTAAGGGGTAATGTTGCAACAGCCCTGATAGTGTGACATACATTTAAGATATGCAATATGCAGAACAAGCTGAGAAGATGGAACAAGCAAACAGATGTAATACAGTAAGTGCATGTTTATTGCATACTCTCGACTGTAATCTGACGGTAGAGCGAAGGTCGAGAATCGAGGAATAAGAAAGAAGAAAAATGAAGTACAATGAAAAAAAATAAAAAAAACTAGGAGGATGGAAGTATGAAAGTAGCGAGCAAAGAACTGGAAGAGAAGAAAAAGGTAAAAAAAAAGCGAAGTAAAAGAATAAACGCAGTGAATAGAGAAGCAAGGAAGAAGAAAAATGAAGAAGAATAAAAAATAAAAATGAAACCAACAGATAGAAGTGCAGTGAGCACTGCAAGCTCAAAGAAGGAGAAAGAGGCATGAGTAATGATCGCAGTATAAGTGTAACACGCTTGCTCATAAAAGTCTTTTCTATATAACCTTCGTACGTTTCGGATTGGTGTATACGTACACAAGCTGGCTGCACATCAAAGCACTGATTTCATGAAACTCCCTGCTGCTGCTGTCGGGGAACATGGCTTGAAACATGGCACTGCAGTTACAGTTTCCTCAGCGCTTCACTTTTTCCCTTCTGTTCTTGGTCTCCCTTACCTCATTGCCGCAACCAACCTCAAAAAAGACTTTAACTTTGCACTGAAATACCCATCGTCGCTTCGCAAAGAAAGCTTTGACTTTTTGCTGTTGCCAGCAGCCGTTTCCCTAGAAATGCGAATGAATCGAGTCAATAACTTCTATTTTACAACGCCTTCCAGGGACTTCAAAATAACAGTATGAAGAAGTATCAATACGAATACGTTTGCAAGATTGATGACTCTGAAGTTTGCAACGTTGAGATTCAACGAAAAATATTTTGTATATTTAGTATATTAATTGAATTTCGAAAATCATTGGCAATTTTTTGTGGCGATTGAGTTTTTGGCTCGCAAGAGAGGATCGTTTTATTTTCTAGACCAAATATTCAATGATAATTATGAGCTCTACCGAAAAAATAATAGAGTTTCGTTGCTATCCAATGATGCAAACTACAACATCATCAAGTTTGAGAATATAGTAACAGGCAAGAAACTGGACTAGTGTTGATAAAATACGAGCAAAGTCTTGTGAATCTTTCTGCTGTAAACAATCTCTTACCTTTCCAATACTTCACGCCAAGACTCTGTAATGTCTTCAAATAAGTGACCAAAAAATGTCGATACAAAACGATATAATTACGTCCGAGTCCAAAAATCATTGATTTTTCCATATTTGCTTACGTAATAGCACGCAATTTCCATGCTAGATTTCCCCTGTAATAACTATAGAAATATTTCCGCCGTTAGCTCAAAAAACCGAAGGAAGATCTGACGAAAAACATTTAAGAAAAAAATCAGTCAATTTACTACATGTGGTGACGGAAATTGGACCAATATGGTCCATTGACGAGGTTCTCGTCCAAATCGTACGCGAGAGTAGGTGCTGAAAGATCAGACATATCAAAGGAACGAGAGAGAAGAGAGACAGAAGAGTTGGGCACAGTGTACAGAGCAAGAGAAACGGTCGTGGGAAACGCCTTGGCAAATTCCGATTGCTTCGATTATCATAGGATCGCGTAAGGGAAGGAAAGGGAGTTATCGTGCTCCGATGCAGTTTAGCTCACGTTATATAAACAGTGTACGTAATATTGACGTCTGCGTATATCATATGCATGAGCTTTCTGCTATGAGGCATAGATTACAACGTACGTACGTAACTGCAGTTTACACAGGCTCCATGTTTTACATAGATGCATACATACATGTAGCAACGTTTCAGTTAATGTTGCTGGTACGAAAGTACGTCGTATATGTGTGCTTAGTTAAATACACATTTTATCGGTGTCATGTTCCTTCCTGGAATGGTTCCCACGTAATGGTAACAAAATTGCTTCTGCAAATAAACTAAGAGTTGCAGCAGTGCAACCATTCCGATTTTTTGAAACAAGATAAACAAAGTTTTTCGGACATATGCAACGAAGCGAGTTTGGGTAAATTTACATTATTCGACACTTTCAAGAAGAGGTCGTATGTTTTGCATCATTATCCTAGAAATTATTTGTACAGTTTTAGTTCAAGTTTGCGTATCCACAATTTATTTATAAATTTATTCAGAAACAAGATACCTTCTTGTTCCACAGTGGCTTTACGAAAATAAATTCTGTTTGTATTTAATGTAAACAGAAATTTTGATATTGAGTGTATTTATGGGAGGGTTTTTAGGATTTTTCGAATCTCGGATTTCCAGACTGAAATTTATAAAGCTCCGTTTATAACGAATGAGGAAAAGAATTTACGCTCGAGGATAAGAAAAAGTTGATTTTTCCACTGCTCCTGTCACCCTCGTAGTAAATAAGATTTTCTTATGAAAAATTGTTGGGGATCGCTTACCTCTATATTCTGCGGCCGTAGTTCTCGTGAATTCTCGAGTTGAAGAGATTTATTTGAGGTATCGAGTAACAGGAAATACGCGTCGAGCGTGATCTCTGGTGAAAAGGCAATGCGTGTCTCCGGTCGAGGTACGGTGCGCGCGTTCGTTCAACAGCGACGTCTCTGTGGACGCAAGAAAAGCACCCCCGATATCAATCCTGGCTCGGTATCACGACGGGAACGCGTCCTGCCGAGCTTACTGAGGCGGATCAGCACGCTTCAAGAGCAAACGAAACCAAGAAGGAGACGGAGGGAAAGAGAAAGAGTGAGACAGAGAGCGGGAAAAAAGGACTTGAGATATGACTCTATGGCGTAGAATCCTGGCTACCGCCTTTTATAACTTTTTAAGAAGTCACGACAGACTCGTAGTAGCAGGGAGAGGCAAAGCGAGCTCCTCGAACAATGGCTTTTCCAACCCTCTTCGTTCCCTCTTTCTGTTGTCTCTTGTTGACTTTCGCCCTCTCGGCTCCTCGTTCTTTCTCCGTCCCCTGTTTCTCTTTCTTGCTCTCCTTGTTATTCCACATCTTTGTCCTTTCTTCATACTTCGACCCCGGCGTCCATGCCCACGCAACGTCTACTCTTTTCTCCTCACCTCCCATGGGGAGGCTTTGTATTGTCTCGACCGCCGCCGGACGTCCTCGTCCCGCCATTAATTTAACCTCAACGAGTTTATCCTATGAACGACCAGACATTGCCATAATAACATTGCCCTGGTATGGTGTCGCAGCCGAACTGTGCGACGAGCAGCCAAGCACAACCTCATCAACCCCTCACACTCTAGTCCCTGGCGCTTTGCTATTTGTGCGCGCGGCAACCGATCACCCCGTCATTTTCTCACATTCCACTCGTAGACTTTCCGCAGCGAACGTTCGTGAGAATCAAGTTTGTACAACTTTTCTCAAACGGAGAAATCTCCATTCGGTTGTCATCTCAGTTACGAAAGATGCTTGCCAAGAATCCTGGATATGGATCACTCCCGACTAAAATATTCTGTCGTCATGCACTCGAAGCATATTTGTCTCCAGGAATCTCAACGGAACGTTCTCTTAATACAGGCATAGTATAACGAAGGATGTGGTTAGTGTAAGGTCGCTGACACCCCTCGATGTTGGATTCGTGTATTCATACTCCTTCCAGCTGCCCACGCTTCCGGCATCCTGACGAAGTAGTACAAGAGCTATTACTATGAGGGTGAGGGTAATGGTCTCGAAATGGCAATAAAGCTGTCATGTTTCAAGTACGTGCCACGAAAAGGCATCTGATGCCAACCCCATACTCCGAAGCTTGCCCCGCCGTTCTGGCCTTGATTGAATCCTCGGTTCACCCTCCCAAGTATGAACGAACTGGTAAATTGCTCTTGAGAATGTATAATAGTGTATTGAGCCATTACACAGCTGACGGAATATCCATGTGATTCCATCCACGAAACGTTTCAGATTTCACTTGCAGATTAATCAACACGAGATATTTGATTCAGACATTGTTAACAAATTTCGTAAACGGACCGATTTATCCGTGTCGGAAACGGACATAAGAGAGCAGTGTGTTTTTATATTTTTCAACGCTGCAATTTATTTGGCAAACATTGTTCAATGTTTGGTTTAGTTTTTCGCAATGGGGACTAAAACGAGACGAATCCGCGCTGTAAGGGAATGTGATGATTATGCTCTCTCGTTATTTCGAGCAGAGACTACTGCGCCATTGTTTCGTAGCGAAGATACCAGCATTGATGTACTTAACGAATATTTGAATATTCATCGCTGACTCGACCAAACGACTCTGTTCGATGTTGGAAGAAAAATACGGGAGTATTTATCCCTTGCACTAGCTGTTCGCAATACTTTTCTACCCATTGTAACTCGTGCAAGCCTTGGGAATCCCGTGTAAGCAAGAGCGGTTGAAAAACTGTGGAAAAGTCGAATAAATCGAAGTGAACGTGAGCGGAAGCTTTTCTAACGAATGGAACGAGAATCCGGAATGTATGTTCTCTAACATTGAATGAATGCGAAAGTGTATTAAGAGAAAAATACGCTGGAATGAATAGAGAAAGAAAAAACCATTCAATTCGTGGTGGCTCACGGTCGTGGACTGCGATTTCAAGTACGCAGCATTCGGAAGATGTATTCGTCTCTCTGGAACATGACGTGTCTCCCAAGAGCATGCCAAAGTTCATTAATTACATAGCACCAATGAGAAGAGAGTGAATGGAAAATTGTGGTCGGGGAATAAGCAACGATGACAGTTTATCGATAAAATGACGGCACCAACTATGGAATGGTGATCGAGTATCGCGGCGGCTGAGCTGCTCGTCATGATAGTTATCACTGCAATATCATCCATTAATTCGCGGCTCTACAAGACCACAATGTTCTCCGATATGAATCCAACATGAAGCGGTTGAGAAAATAAACGCGTCATCCCAAAGTCGTATAATATCAGCACCCATTTCACTGTCATTCGTTCCAATCCTGGCTAGTCACGCGCTCTCTGCATAAATCGTCAGAATTGCAAGTACCGAAGAGCCGGGCATGTTCAAACGTCAAGACTACCCGAATGCGTCCTTGGAGAATCCTGCTTCAAAGTAATAGTTGCTACTATAGTATCGCACTGTAGTATAGAATTCTAAATCGGTATATCAACACACGTGTATATCGATATATGAGTGTGTGTTTGCATATAAATATATATATATACATTTGTATACGTATATGCGATTTACCAAGAGATCGCCCAGTTCAATGGAGCGAAGGATTCGTGATTGCCGCTTTACGATCGCCCGGTGAGGGTGAGCGACTCTTTCTCTCCACGTCTTCAACAAAGACGAACGACCTGGAATAAGTACGGCGTAACTTTGGGAATTCAATTCTTTCTGACAAGTAGTGGGAACGTTGAATATTTCCGAGTTTTTGAGAATCCCGAGAAATCGATTGTCATGAATGCTTCATACGTGGTTTTTCGTTTGAAGGAAAAAAAAAACGTGTCCGAAGAATGAGAAATCTACAAGTAGGAAAATCTGTTGACGGAGGTGGGAATTAGTGGAAATTATTATAAATATCGTGGTGAAAATGTGACGTGAAGGAATGAAATAAAAAATTTAGCCCGCACGGTCTGTTTGGAGTTTGAGTTGAAAACTCGAGGCATCATGCTATAGTTTAGCTATTATTTTGATGCAGTTGGGCGGAAATCAGGGTAATTTGATTTTCCATCATCCCGGTAGTGTACGATGAAATAAGACTGGAGATGTATTGCGGATTCAAGTGAAAGGAATCCGCGCATAAAATGCTGTACGGAAAAGAGGGAAAATTGTGCATCACGAAATAGTAATTTTAGTGAATGTGGAGAGAGTGAAGTGATAGACGTAAGAAAGTGGGGGGAACGGTGGCTGGTATAGTGAAGGATAATGCACTGCGGTGCTCACGTGTAAACATCGGAGGGTCAATTTTCGGCCGTTGGATACGCTAAGCTGCTAATCGAGCTAATGTTTCTATCTGGAGCTACACAATTCCCGGCTGGTGTTACTCGTGCGTTTTATTGCTAATGCTTCTAAGAAGAAGCATATAACGAAGCCAGCAGGTTTCTCACAAGGTTGTTGGTCGAAGTAATTCGGGGGGCGATAAAAATCGTCCCAGGTAGGAGCTTCGGTCGGTGGTGCCTTTATAAAAAGGCCGATAGACTGAAAGAGCACAAGACGAGAATAGAATCGTACAATGATTGTACCAGGCATCCTGATTCGATGCGTAACTTGGTACAATTGCGCTCGCAGCCGAGACTTATACCTTATTGTGAGTTGTGCAGGAGGATAACTTACGTGGATCGAGAAACAGCCACTGAGAGAGGAGAAGGTATAAAAACAACGCGAAGAGTGGATATAGAAGCGCACTCGGATTACGCATCGCGGTATTTTATCGCGTAAAGTCCCGACAGAGGGTCCTTTTGTGTAGAAATTGACACGCGAAAAGGAAGTGGAAGATTTGCTGCGGAAGCATCCAAAAGTCTCTCAAAACTACAATATTTTCAAACGACAGATCGTTTTTTTTATGTACTTTTTTTTTAAATCAGTGGATACTATTTTTCCATATGGGAGTAGTATATATTGTGCATGCCATCCTAAAATTTTAGCCCTCAACATTAAAAAATGGTGGAGTAATGAATTTTTTTCTGAAAAAAAGTCATTTTTGCTGAATTGTTACCAGTTTTTACCAGTTTTCAGAACGCCATCCAGATATTGACCTACAAAAATGACTATAAATGTTGAAAAACTCTTCAACAAACAGGAGACAATCAGTTGGACGTCGGAAAATACTCATATGTCTTGAACAACTAGGTTTTTTAGCGTGGGGTGAACGTTATTAATTTTGAGGTCTCAGAAAAAAAGCAGGAGGAAAAGAGAGGTTTATGTAGAACGTCGGAAAAGAGACGACAGAGGAATCTCTCTTGGTTTGGTGAAGATTCCGCGTGTTAGATAGCGATGGAATAAATGCAGAGAAGAAAAAAATATAGAGACTGGGTGCACATTCTCCAGATACAGATGTATGCATTTATATACGTATGTATGCATGTGTGTACATGACAATTCCAGTTGAGTACAGCTATCCGACGAAGCGTGCGCACTCTACCTGCCAAGCTCTTGTCTACGGCCACACGACGGACCGAACATCGTCGTCCGTGATGTCCCTGGTACTGTCCCATCCGGCTGTACACACGAAGCCCATGGTGTACACTGTATACCCTATTTATCAGAGCGAGGACCGGGCCTGGGTGGTTGTTTCTTCGTGCTTGGTCGTGTACCACGATGCCAACCCCCTGCTCTTGTCTACAACAGCTACGTTGAGCCATCCACCATACCGTAGTACGCAGATATGGTCTGTACTACTGCCATCAGCATGCAATGTGCTGACGACCACTTTTTATGTATTAATTCCTCAAAACTCCTGTATATTCAAGTTTGTGTGTATGCGCGCAATCTTCTCATTACGAATTCTCCGGCAGCCATTGCGATAAAATAAGCACTGCAAAGGTACAACAGTTTTTAATTTACGTAATAAACACTCCAATGTAAAACAATTTTTTTTCGAAATATCCAACAACCTTACATCTTGACTCTTGACCCCAGATCTCAGGCATCGTCAACATGAGAAGCTTTAAAATTCTCTCCAATTTCCAGAGATTATTCGTTGACAAGAATTAAATAAACCAGGCAGATTCCTTGGTGTTTGTTGCTACATTTTGATTTTGGAATTTATCGACAAAAAGTCTTGAAAAAGGGAAATAACTATTTCAATATTTGAGGTATAAAATCTCGGTATTTCGAAATTCGTTGCACGTCGAAAGAATTCAAAGCGTAAAATTATTTGGATCTGAGCCCGGATCCGGCTGGTTGATAATAATCGTGGCATTTATATAGGTAGCTCTTCTATTGAAAATTCTGTATAGCGTGGCTTCAAATCGATGAAACGCATTGACACAATCAAGGCTGGATCATAGAAACGAGAGGAAAATATAAGTTGTAATCTCGTTGATACGAATCACGTTCCATGGTCGAATCGGACAATTCTAGTGTCGTTGATACCGATATACCGATGACCCGGTTATCCGTACGAGGTATAGAGTATAATGTACGAGATCCTATGTACTCGAATACCTCGATGTTTATCGAAGGAATAAAATTTTCCCCGAGCATTTCAGCTTTGTAAGTTCGATGTATGGAAGCAACTATGTGAGGTAAATACAAACATCGACGTTCTGTGAAATGCCGTAAGCGTATATACGTGACGTACGTTCGTTAGATAAAGGATCCATGTATCTGATACATAAAATTCCTATAGACCAAATCTTTTTCTTCCGCATCCAACTTTTTTCCTCCATCGTGACGTGCGCTAAATGTCGCATCCTTGCTACGTTTCTTATTGACTCTGAAAAGCGTATTGAGGCCACACGAACACAAAACTGTGCATCCTTTCTGCCTCCGTGACACAAAAATAGTTTCAACTAAACCACAGCGAAGCGTGGTGGACAGCTTGAGGTCTTTGCGAGCTCGCGGATTGGCCAGCAGCTGGCACACTGGACCGACCGCTAATTGAAAAGTAGTTTTTCCAACTTTCTGAAGGCATGATGTTCCCGTACGTTCGCACGACACTCTCCGCAGCTTCCCTGGGGCTCCATGCGAGTTTCATCGAATCATGGGAGCATAAACAGTCAAATTGGCATAATGCATATCAGACTATGAAAAGGACATTGAAAAAGAAGAAAACTGTGTTGCAGCGGTAGAAAAGAAATAAGAATTAAGAAACTTCCCGAGAACCTTGACGACCGCTCGGAATTCGATAGATCTGTAGAGCTGCGAGCACTACCTGCAGGACCTCCCGCATATGCACATGGAGAACACTATTATGTTTAGTTCCAAACACCACTGCCGCTTCTGCTGCTGTGATAAATTGCATCTAAGCGAGCGATGCTCACTGCAATGAACCTCTCTCACCTCCACGAAGCGTACAGGCAAGAATTACGTACGCATATATATATAATACATATACATAGGTGGTATGCGTCGTTGGGTAGTTTTCAAAGGTAGAGCGTATAGGGGAATGAGGATGAAAGAGGTTTGCTTAGTACGGAGTAACGACGTCTGTGGCGTCGTTAGATCCTCGAACATGCAAATTCTTGGCGTGACGTCGTGGAATTCCAGTGACCCAGTGACACACGTTGCACAGATTCTTGCAATTGCAACGCAGCCACTTGGAGAGGAATTGTTTCTTACCCTTTCTCCATTTGTAAGGAATAACATATCTATAGATATATATTGAGGCGATTGAACAAGTCCTCGCTTTCCTCTGCTTCTTTGTGCTCCCATGTACAGAACTTTTCTCTTACGACGATATGGTAGCTACATTGACAAGTGGAATTGTGCGAGGATAAATAATTCCATGAATTTCTGCGGAGTACCCGCGCAGAAAAAATTGATCTCGGCGAGATGTCTCGGCAAGATGTCTCGCCCGGCTATCTCGCCGAGCTTTTTCTCAGTCTCGCAAAAGTCTCTAATAGGTCCGTTTCCGAGACTTTTCGAAAGTCTGCGTTAGAATCTCGCAGAGATNCTCGGCGAGATAGCCGGGCGAGACATCTTGCCGAGACATCTCGCCGAGATCAATTTTTTCTGCGCGGGTACTCACCAAGGAGTAGTAGTTGCTCGGTAAGATCGAGACAGAGAGAGAGAGAGAGAGAGGCAAAGCGAATAAAATAACGATCCTCCTGCAGATTCGCTCCAGTGACAAGAGAAATACTGCGTGACTGATAATTGCTCCAGGGACTCGCGAGAAGAGATTCACCCTCGTTCTTTGCCCAGACGACGTTACCGGAATTTCCATTTGAGGTGTATACTTGGTTTTGCAGAGTCTGAAGCCTATAAGACTTCCCAGAATCCTCCGATTCGAAGATCCCGACTATTCTTCATCGACCGCAAACAATTTTCGTTCCGCAGCTTCTGGCTCATCACAGGACTCGAAATAATCCCATCTCTGCCATCCCATCCGTCGGCAAAATCATGATTCTCTCTAGATCTCCAAACAACGTTGATGCAGCCAATACCAGAAATCCTCTAATCCAGGGCACACCGCCATATTGTCTGAGTGCAAGATCACGGGGTCTTATTTCTCTAACATTTACATCGGACTGTTATTGTTGATGTAACCGACATTGACCTGAATTGGAACAATAAATAAATAAGTCCTATGCGTCCAACCCGAAAAATCATCTTGAATCTTAATTTTTTTTTCGTTCCCTCTCGTTCCCGTTTTCTTCGGGCTCTTTTATTGTGACGCCACAAAATAATATAATAATTCTTCTAAGATGATACGCGCATGAAATTCCCAAGAGAAATTCCTGCTCTTTGGCGCGTTTCCGTGTACATATCTCTTTCTCTTTCTTTGCCCGGTCGTATACTTATCGCTATAACACCGGGCGAGGATGCTTGCGCGGAGTCGAAACGGTCTGTGAAATTTCCATAAAGAGAGCACGGAGAACCCGTAGCCAAAGTGAGTATTCGCACAAAGGGCTTGCTTTATGAATTCGCGCGTAACATCCGTCCGGCTGGCTCGTGAATAATATCCACCTAGCGCAGACCTACCAGCCAAGCCATCGCAACGATTCTATATACGACTAGAATTTCTGGATTCGGCGTTGGAGGCTGGAGTGTGTGTATCTGCTCTTCGAAATATACCTTGGAAACCCTTGGGCACTTTCCAAACTGTTTCTAGATTTGTTAGTTTCCGATTAGAGTCTGTGTGTTTGTTAGTTGTTTGGACTATTTCTACATGATCATCCTGATCATCACTTGGGTCATCAAAGATCTCACGTTGTTTCCGACAATTTTCATGATTCTAATGAACTGGATAATGAAGATTCCGTTCGAGAATCTGAAATTGACATAAATCGTGGGGGCCACGGAAATTTTTTATTTTTCTTCCTGATTTTTTTTTCTCTCGTCAGCACTCGAAGCTGTTAAATCGAAGTGACTAATCAATTGTTAATAATATTCTTTTGCGATACGAAAAATAATTGAAATGAGTTTGTCACGTAAATTTGAGGTGTAAAGCTCAGAAAATTCGCTGACAACTTTTCGTATCATCTCGTCCTTGGAAATCCTTCCCGCATTGTAACAACTTAGTTTCTATATTTCTTGTGATGCGAGCCTGGTTCCTCCGTGCCACGATATCACTCGAGTAAGCATCCCGATTCGGTTAATTTCCGCTTGCTTTGGAATTTAGGTCATTTCCGACTGTGCACAGGCCCCATCCCACTTTTTGCTGGAGGAGGACAGTCAACAGAGAGGTGGGTGCATCGTTTCTAACGAAATTCCTTCGCGCGTTTTAAGTCACGAATTTCTGTGAGCTTCTCTCTCTCTTGCTCGCTCGTGCTCTCGTTCTCTGTGAATCTTCTCTTTCGGCAAACATGTACATGTCCCACTCGTGTCGTAGCTATGTCAAGAATTTCGTACTTGTTCATCCTAACATGAGCCTTGCTTGCTTTTCGTTCCTCGGAATACCTGTCTCGTTATTATCGGGATTCGAAAGTGAAGCTGGAATGCGTCCGCCGATATTGCGATAGGGAATTCACATACTCCGCGCACTCACATATATATGCACATATCGAAATACCTTTTTTTTTGCGTGCATCTAAACAAAGCTATCAAAAAAGCAATCCCGTTCGACTTCGACGCACCAATTTTGTTATTTTATTAATAAATTTCCATTTCTCAGATTACCTGCGTATATCCGAGCATCTTCGATTACTTTATCTCCACTTTTCCCTCATACTCGCTTTGCGTTCCTGTGTAATTCCTCGCAGTCTGTTGCCAGCAGCCATCCTTCCCGAAAGCATAACTGGTACGTCATTTTTTCACGAGTTCCGTCAGTCGAATGCGAAATTGATATTGACGTCATCAAACAAATGACTCCCGCTTAAGAAAATTTGGCAATAAAACAAAAATGTTTGTTCGTTTTGGCTGAACTCGGAGCTGACTTTCCGTTTTGGAAATTTCTTCATTTTTCGAGTAAAATCGACATAGCTCCGTGGGGATTGATGCAAAAGGTTTTCGTGAAATGAAATAATGCTCAAATTCAAACGCACAGACTGCAATGGAAGGGAAAATATAAATGTAAATAAAGAAAAGACGCGAATAAGTAGCCCACGTAAATTGTCACCCTCGCGAGTAGTCGCATACGGACATACCTATCCATATATAGCATATATTTACCGAGCAGGCTTTGCGTGTGCTCGGCATTTCCGTATGCTCAAAGTCCAATGCAGCTCAGTCGTGCTTTGCTCGAAACGACTTCTTCCAGCTCCACCCTATCCATCCATGTTTCATAGATATGTATATGTGCAATAGAAGTCTATATATACATCGTCTTTTTCCATCTTCAGACCTCGACTCGTCTCCGGGAGAGCTCAGAGTCGGTTTTGCTTTTCTCTGGTGCCTCTACGACGGAATGGAAAACCCGAGAAGAATGAGTACACAATTACGTATACACTACGGTGAACAGTGGTAGGGTACCCACCTCGCTTTTATACTCGATTGTTCGAGATGACGGTAGGCGCGATGTGAGAGAAAAAGAGGCAAGGAGAGGAAAACGGAGAGAGGGAGAGTACATACACGCCGCGAAGAAACATTCTAAGGAAAAGCAAAAAAGAAAGTGAGAATGAAACGAGGAGAAAAGAAGAAACGCGAGCAAAGGTAACACTGGCGTGCGCGTAAATTTCTCATGCAATACTTATACGTGAAACGTATGAGTGAGACTTTCCACGTCAAATATGCAACTTTTTACTTGAAAATTGTTACAGAAGTACCAACATTTTGGTAACGGGAGTTGCTAGAGAAAATCTGCACGGATTCGTCGCAAATCCACGTTCATTTCGTTCTTTCATAGATTTTTTTAATTTCTCGTGCCCCACGATAAAATTTGCTGGTAAATTTTTTAGTACCTTTCCTCCCCTTTTCCATCCTTTAGTATTCCGCAAGGCTTCACCATGCCTAACTAAAACAGCGATGCAATTTTGTCGATCAAACATTGACCATTCCTCCATGAGTTCGATGTTGAATAAGTCATCACATCGAAACCAACAATTCCTTCATGATTATTTCCGGACACGATTAGAAAAGATTAATTCTTCATGATCTTTACAGACAAAATTACAGTCGACCTATATTTGCAACGTAAAAGATAAAATAGTGGGAAAGAGGATATAATAATCTGGCATTACTGTGAATTTTGCTTATCAAACTTTAATCAGTTGTATATTTTTCAAAATTTCATTTCTCGGTTTATTCGTTGGAATGGTATGGTTAACGAGTCAGAGAAAAAGAGATGGCAACCTCAAGATGCTGTACACATGCAACTATACGAATGAAAAATTGATACAAGAATCTCTTCGGTGATGGAGCCTCAGCAGTCTGTATTTGTGGAAACAGCAGTGACGAAGGCTAAAGAGAGTTTTTCTCGTTGCATTCCCATCTTTCTCCTGAACGACAAAACTCGATTTCAATCTCTGGCTTTCTTTCTCGCGCTTGCTCTGTTTTCTCCGGTACCGTCTTTTTCTCCCTTTCGGTAAGATTTCCTGGATGAATCCTCGCCTCGTATATACAACAAGATTGCACCTGCACTGTCCTGAGCCTTGTACTTCTTGCGCACAGTGATGTGTTCCGTATAACTTCCAACCCAGTTGGGTGGCTCTCCTGACCGCGCTTCCTCTCCTTCTGAGGAACTCATGGCAATGTTTCAAAACCCCATTATAAATATCTCGAAATTCTGCAACTTGATACGTCCCTGCAAGTCCATTCTTTACCTACGCAAATTCCGGATACTTCAGGCCAAAGCAAAGTGAAAATTTAAGCTTATTCACACATTCTTGAATAGCAAAGTTTATTGATAAATTCGTTTTGATGCTTTTTGGGATTCAATCTATCGAGCGAATCGACGTGTGGAACTAACATGAAAAATCATAATGGAAAACTATTCGGATTCGAAAAATCTACTATAGAAGCTCCGTACATTTTGTTCCAAAGTCTTATCCGGCTGTGAGAGTCTCTCGAGATGTACAATGGCTCCCTCCCAACGCGTTGTTCCGACACACAGACGAATTGTGATATCGCGACACATACCCAGTCAGCCAAGTGATGCGTACTATGCACCTTTCCTTACTCTTTAGCATGTAACCGCGAAAGGATTGGAAACTGTATTGGTACAATTTTTTTTCAATGCATAGGTATTAACTGTCAAAATCGGGAGCTCGATATGTTCCGGAACCTTTACAAACGATTAATCATATGCACGTTCGTTAGAATTCATGATTTTTCGCGATTATCACGAATCACAACTGGAGGATGATCCTTCAAGAATTTAAGCTAGTCTAGAAAAATTTCGTTCAACGTTTTATAAAAGATTTCACGAGCCAGAATTTTCCGAAAGGTCAATTTCAATAATTGGAAAACGACGCGAGGGTTGCCGCGACTCCTTCCAAGTTCCGGATCCACAGCATGTTTGCTCTTGACCTTTTCTAAACCCCTTTTCACTTCAACCCTCAATTCGACCTCATTCTTCAACGGTGCAGAAGATTTTTCTACGGCTGCGAGACTAACACAGGAATGTTAAAAATCACACGTCAAAATATGTGTAGAAGATAAAGTTGACCCACCGAAATATCACTGTTATGGGGTCCACCGGAAATTGCCATCACAAAAAAGTGGAAATATAGCGGTCTCTGGAAATGGGCGGTCGGGATCAGCAGGGGATAGAGAGCAGGATAGTCGAACATCACGTAAATTTCACTCGATGCAAAACTCGAAAAACTTGAATATTAAAAAAAAAAGTAATCCATGGAAAAAAAATAAAATGGCAAAATCTGCAAATGTTCACAGGTACAGAGAGCAGGATAGTCGAACATCACGTAAATCTCACTCGATGCAAGACTCGAAAAACTTGAATATTTAAAAAAAAAGTAATTCATGGAAAAAAAAAAATAGTAAAATCTGCAAATTTTCGTGAATAACCTCGAACGATTCTTGGGAAAAAGAGCATAAACTGAAATAATTCTCATGGAACATTAACAGTTCGATGATGAGTCAAACATTTGAGCTCCTCCAATAATTACTCGGACCCATGCAGTCGATATATGAGAGGAAACTCAATTCAACAGCAATTAATTGTTCTCAACAACTTTCGAAGTAAGCTTCATCAATCGAATCTATCAACGTCAATAATATTGCAGTAGATGCTCCAGATGATGCTCGATCATTTTTGCACTAATCTCTCGTCGCATTTAATCCTCACCCAGCTAATTTGTTTGAGAAGTGAGAAATATTGATATTATGGTTCTATGAACTACGTGGCACGTAACTGAGAGGGGTGTAGTCGATCGCAGAGCCTCGCATCTATATCCTAACTGTTGGCTATCGAAGAACCTTAATTTCCTCAATACGTCAGCCCTGGGGCCAATTAGAGTCGAAGGATATCACGAAGGTTAGAGTCGTGCCGCGACACTGACCTCTCCTGCTCCTGTACATGCTCCTGCTGTTGCTGGCTCTGCCTCCTTGCTCATCTCCTTGCTCCTTCCCTCTCTCCATCTTTCTCTCTACACAAACATAGAAATATATGTATATATATATATATATAAACCAATATTGTATCTGTATACGCTATACAACATCCGACCAACCAAAGCTTCCAATTTCCTGCCGCGGGCCTGTATATACGGAGATATGCGTCCGGTATAGTCCAGTGTGGTTATAGATACTATTAAGGAATACCCCCACGTGGCTTGTAAGCCCTCCGTACTGTGAGACAGTACGAGGATTTGCCAATGCCGGCTGAAAAATGATTTAAAAACAAAAATCATCAAACAATGTCCTTTTTTGAAAAATACACGTGGTCAAACTCGAAACTATCGAATTTCGAGATAAATGTATCGAAATTGAAGCCGCTATTGGTTGTTTGTCGGATTTTGGTCTATTGGAAAGTTAGCCATTCGTTTTCCGTTTTTTTTTTTTAAAGACATGTAGTCGAACTTGAAACTCTCGAATTTCGAGATGAATAGGTCGAAAATGAAGCCGTTACTCGGGTCGCCATGGATACGTTAATTCATGGCCATGGGTTTATCCATTCGTTGCGAAATGTATGGCAAAACTGATTGTGTAAATCCACGTGTCAGATCAAGTGTAACACACGCTCGAACTTGGCCAAAATGAAAGAAATTATAACGGCGTGAAAAATGGTGATTCACGTTGTTGCTAATCTTGTAAATAGTTGACAATCAATTGAGGGACTTTTGATAAATCGTAAATTCCGATAGTGCGCAGATTATTACGAGGTTTGGAAAACAAAACCCTCCCAGGATATTTTCCTTCCGGAATGCTGGGATATTAAAATTTGTCGGTCTATTGATTTCCTTCGAAATTGAAGTACTCGTCCTGTTTCATCCTCGTTACAGAAGGGCCACGCATAGTTTCCCGCGATTAGTTCCAATTGAGAAATAAAATCCATGTGTTCAAAGAAAAAGGGAAAATTTTTAAAATATTTTTTTCTTCAATTTCCGAGAGCACAAAATTTCAAGCATTGAAAAAAAACACGTGTTTTATTTCTTTTCGCCGATGCAGTTTCCGATATGCCAATTCTCTGCTTCGCCAAATCGTAAAATTCGATCTTTGCTGATGTGGAGCGAATCGAACCAAAATCACTCGGTTGTCAATTCACGGTCCGTATATAATTGATCTCGATTAATTTCGACATTCCACGTAATGATCTGTTGAACGAATCAAATAAAAATGAGTCGCACATTGTTATACTTGCCACGATGATCTTATGAATCTCGAACAGAACGACCCAGTGGTGGACGAGTAATTACTATCGATTCTAGTACTTTTTAAATTGGCGTGGGAGAAAAGAAAATCTAATATTGAGAACGATGGAAATTGGAATCTTGAAAAAATATGAAAATGCTTGCTGGAAAGTGGCCAATTGTGATGCGGCAGCCTTATTTCTATACAACCATTTTTCCGTCCGATCAAGCGGATATAAAATCAGCGTCGACAGGGAGGCTATCGGAAAAAGTTGGGAAAAGCAATGAAGTTTAATAAAATGTTTGGTTGATGAATAACAGGACTTAGAATTGAGAAATGGATGTGAGAGAAGTTTTTCCAAGTAGCTGAACCTTACGTCGGCTTAACGACCAATCAGGCGAACTGCTAGTGAAGTCTTTGATACAGTGACCGTAGCCCTGTGCCATTAGTTCTGCTAGTCAGTAGAAACGAACCGTGCGGCTTCATATACGTTCTCGTTTCATTTTTTCGCTCCTTTTTTTCTCCTCTTCTTGGAGTCTTCTTTTTACTATCCAACTTCATGGACCCACCGGGAGTCTTACCTATACCTATATGTATGTTTGACTACGTGGGTATACCACGAGTGTACGGCGAGAAAGAATAACGAAGCAAACGCAAGGGGGAGAGAACTGACCGTTCCGCGGTTCGTCGATGATAGTTAACTCGAGCGTAATAATTACATGATTTTCCGTGGTTATAACGTACGGTCGGGGGTCGTGGACCCGGCTCGCGAACGGTATCGGATATTATATGGAAGAAAAGACCCGAGAGAAGATGCTTCCTCCTCCTCCTCCTTCTCTTCCTCCTTCGCCTCCACCTTTCCTTTATTCTAAGTCTATACATATTCTCATGAAATATCTCTGCAAGTATTTAAACGTATTTAAAACAAGCTGAAATATCTACGTAATACCGAGAAATCCTCAGATGCCTGTGATCTTCACTAAACCTATCCAAGCATCAACTGGAAACCTTGTCACGTTTAGAGACGAGACGACAATAGATATTAATCATAAGTCTACATGATACGAGTCACGTTCGGGGGATGAGGTAATTCCATCAACATCCGTAAATAAACTTGACCTCGAATTTATAAGTCTAGTTAAGTGAACTGATCCAGAAATAAGAGGCATCAACCAGTATGGATTATGGGATTGACCAGTTACATTATTCACTCGTGAGTGCAAAGTGGAATTCCTGTCCTTCGAGGATGCAATTTCTTATCAATGCCTAAATGTAATTCTTAAAGTTGCAAGCTTCATCCGTTTTTTCTAGAATTCGCACGGTTTCTATGACGTCCAAACGATTTTGCATAAACGATCGTTATTGGAAAACAAATTTTTCAAGCCTCGTGGGCCAAGTTCATTGATCTCATTCCTCACGATTCTACATTCTAATGTTCGTTCGTCAAGAAGTTTATGGTAATCGATTAATCTTGTTTTTCCTGCATTCTGCCTTTGCTTATTTCCTCGAAAATAGCAGCCAGGCGTATGAACTATATGGTCCTAGATTTTTCGAGCGGTTATTCTTCCTGGCAACTGAAATGATGTTTGCTCTATGAATCCGTGTGTATTTTATCATTGATGCTCACGTTGAATAGGGGCAAGTGTCGAGAATGATCGACGTTGGAATGAAAAAGATGAACCGAGGAGAGAAAGTGGAGGATGGAATCTGGTGTGTGAAGTGAAACGTGACTTGAATTTATATATAGAATGCGTTCGAACGAAAAGTTGACCGGTTAGTGATACGTGATGACGAATTGGTTCAGCTTTTGTAGAAAATGATAATCTGGAAAAACAGTCTCCAAATGAGAATTATGTCAATAAATGTATGACAGATTCTCTTGGACAATGGAATGTAATCCATTCAATGGCGAAGTAACTATTGAACCTTTTTTCCAATCGTATCATCATGTTGAACTTTAATATTCATACATTTGGCGAATAGCAGAGGCGTGACAAAATCACGTATACAGATATGGAAGCGGGAAAGTGACTCTGATCGATCGTTTTTGAGTGTTGAATCAGAGATCGTCAACACGTCTAACGTCCACAATCGAGTCAATATTAGTTCTCGTAGGTAGCAGGGCGCAGTATAGTTGGGTGAAGAGTCTGACGGTCTCCGCAGAGATCGATGGGGGTGAAAAATCGAAAGGTACGACCTCCTCGACGTCTTATATAGTTGTCGTACTCGTTTAAAGGTTGAGACTCTTCACAGGTCGTCCAAGTTGGTATACGAATGTGAATGAAAGATCGCGGGATCGCGTGGTACAAATCTCGGAATACCGGTGGACCAATTTCCTCGAGAAGTGTGCATAGAAGCATCCATGCATCGACCTTTCGGCACTGCCGGAGACACATTTTCTCGAGCGGAATCTCGATACCATCCTCACTGCGAATGCAGAGATATGACCGGGCAAGCAAACGACACGAACTTCCCTCTCCTAAGTCGCGCTCGTCCTTTACCTGTTTGCAATGTTTACTCGAGCAAATCTCTAAGTAACCATGAATCGTCAGCGTTCGACTTTTCAGAATTCGAAGCATTTCATCAAATTGATTAACCTCCACGCAGATAGCAACACGTGCTATCACTTTTCGAAGATCGCATTGACATCTGTCTCAACGTCTGGGCATCTTTTGTTTTATTCCTTCGTGAGATGCTTCCTTTATTGAGAAATATTTTATTTTTACTGTAAAATCGATAATGCGAATAGAAAAAATTATAATATACCGTCTGGGCCAGAATAAATTCCAACCTAAAAATATCTACACACATTGAAAAGCCTCGGAAAAAATGGCATCATGAGAATGACCAGGAGCGCGTAAATTCCTTAAATTTTTTTCCATCAGACGTGAAAAATAAAATAAAGGTGGGGAAAAGAGTTTTAGGTGAAAAGTTAACGCTTATCGAAGGTGAACTCCTATGATGGAAGAAGAAGGCAATCGAGCGAGTAAAGATGAGGCTGGTTGGATGCTGGATAAAGAAAGAGAAAGGCGATAGGGGCATATAACCCAGTGTGAAAAGTTGAGAAGCGTTGGAGAATATCTGTCGAGAGCAACGACAAACTCGACGATACAACTGTGACTACGTATGAATGTGAGTGTCTTCTCTTGGTCCTGTCATCCGCGAAAAAGTCGGTAGTTCCTCCACGTGTTCATGGAGGCAT
Source organism: Hyposoter didymator (assembly GCA_037952995.1). Lineage (NCBI taxonomy): Eukaryota > Metazoa > Arthropoda > Insecta > Hymenoptera > Ichneumonidae > Hyposoter > Hyposoter didymator. The sequence continues at coordinate 20,917,337 of JBAJMU010000001.1, read as the reverse complement.
TCATGCGTCAGGAATTCATGCTTTGCCAAGTTCCCTTCTCGCCGTCAGAATTCTCCTCGAAAGAGGAATTTTCTTAAGCGTGATATCGATTCATGGACGGTAAGCTTTAAACTCAACCAGACACCAGAGACCAGTTTTAGTCACTGCACTTGTTTCACAACACCATACCTGAATGAACAAACGCATACATTATGCAGTATATGCATCTACATCGCTCAAAATCTTGGATATTTCGGCCTGAGGTGGATAACAATCTGTATTATTGAATAAAATAGTCAGTGAGGCGAATCCCAACGCTTCTCTTAGAAAAATACAAATTCTTCAGAAAATTCAGCATTTCATTGATAATCCAATAGAAAAAAATCTCGGGGACGCCTGCAACTGCAATTAAAGGTCGATTTCATATATTTTTCGATTCGAACACTGACACTGGTAAAAAAAAAGAGTTATGAAAATGTCGTTTTTTAATCAAATATAAAAAAATTAATATTCCGATTTACGTGAACCGGAAATAGTTGTCGTGTGCCATTGTTCGTTAGCTCGAGTGTTCCAAGAGCACTCGTAACAGCTCTTCAACAGTGATGGGCGGGAGTGGAAGCCGGAATACGGTATCCATATGCATCACTTGGGCTGCTTGTCCCTGAGAAAGACGAGATGGCTGTTCAGGAGATGAGAGGAACAAGAAATTGGGCCATCAAGATCGCGAAGATGATGCACAACAGGAGGACGGACAAGGGGACCTTGAAGACTGAGATTTTCATCAATTTTCGGTTTGTTGCTTGTCGTCGGACTCAGCCAAGCACAAAAATGGCGAGAAGAGGACGTGCAAGTGGTTTTCAACTAGCTAAAGTCGAGTGCTAATCAAACGCTCCGTGGCGTAACAGAATAAAAATCGTTTAGTCGGTGCATTTTTTCCGAGGTCGTTGCTTTTTCGACAATTTTCAGGGCGGCTCTTTCTCCTTCACACCGACGTGATGTGCATTATGTGTGAAATTACGATATGCTTTAAAATGTCAGAAAAAAAAAAATAAAGGAAAGAAAAATATTATTGTTTCTAATAATTTACGGAAAGCGATTTGTTTTTCGAATCGTGTAATAGTGAATACCATTTTATGCTGTTTTTTGTTTCTTTCATGTATTCTTAATCATGGCAAACGCCGTCCACGGGAAAAGGCCCGGAACGGCAGAGCTATCGAATGTAATCGTCCCGAGACTCTAGATAGTCACAGGAAAACTAATATTCTCCATATCATGTAAAATGTACGGATTCATCTCTGTTTTTCGCGGGATTTTCTGCAAATATCTCAAATATTGAACGTTTGCCTTTTTTCTCGCTTCATTTCGATGAGACCTTTGTGATAACAAAGAGCCAGTGAGACTGCACTTGCTCGCATGGAATGCGTTTCTCTTTAGCGATATTGTTCGATCGGGAAATGGGGAAAATCCGCAGTGACGATTCTGGAAAATGTCTAAAAGATACAAAGTGCTTCCACAACTTTTGCATAAAAATTCGACATTGTTTGTATTTTTTTTATGTTTCATAATACTTCCAGTTTCATATTAACCAAATCATACAAATTTTCGCTTTTACTTGTTCTACTTATTCAAGTTCAACGATTTTTCTTTGTTTTTATTTTTTGAAATTTCTCCTTTCTTCGTTTATGACGAGCCGCGGTCATGCATTCTGCTTCATTGCGTAATCCTGGAGATTGACTTCAGTCAGCTGGTTTCCCTGTACACGTATTTTCCATCGGACTTGGCGGCTTTGCACATGCTCGCAGGCCCCTTGCACCGCACTCGCATAAAGTTAATGACGCCATCGTCGAGAATTATAAGCATCGCGCTCTTGTGCATTCTCGTACACGCTCCAATCGTTCCGGTATTTTTCATCACACACGTTGTAATAACATTCTCAGAATTATTGTCATTTTTCTCGTATTTTGCGTCTTCATTGGGTCTTCTGAGATTTCTATAATAAACACACATTTTTTTATGAATGATCGTTCATTATAATCGACGAATTAATTACCACGCAGAAGGTAAACAACGTTGAGTATCAAGTTTCGATTATTTGGCTGAGAATTATTTACTTTTTTAAATTCCTTTTTAACCCATCGAGCAATTGGCCGAATCCTTCGCTAAAACTGACCTCGGAAAACCTCAACGGACAGTGAAATTTACCTGAATCCTGTACAAAATACAGAATGGATAGCTGATGCGCGTGACCATTTCCACTATCGACTCTTCCCTCTCTCCATTCCTCTGGGATCGTCCTCGTTCGATACCAGACCGAGTATTATTTGCTCTCCCATTCACACACCCATGTATTTATCATTCATACTATGGTCCACGTGTGTATATTTTATATATATATACATATCGTAACTTTCATTGGTTATGGCATCAGACGGTTGTAAATAAGCAGGAGCCCAAAATAAGATTCCATTCGAGGGTGAACGTTTCTGTATGATTCTTCGTTCCGAGGAGGACATGCTCGAGGATCGAAAATACGAGATTGAACTGAGTGCGAAGGGAGAAAAGCCTCGGAAAAGTATTTCTTCGGGTCCTGCTCTCACGTTCCATAGCAGCATGCTGCAGTAAGTGCGAAAAGCATAAGCGGATTGGAGAATCGATGCGAGCGACCGCGCTGACTCAGTATTCACGAGCTACCCATCACTGTTTCGATAACCGCCTCACCCTCTCCCATCCAATACACACATCCACCATTGCAAATTTATGTTGGCGATTTATAAAAGCAACACTTTATCGAATTCATCTATCGTTGGGCGTATTAAATACGATGTTACGACAAGCTCAAACATTTTTCATAAGCTGGCTTTCAAATTTTCCAACCGCCAATCCGAGCGCTGATTGGATCGACGGTTTTTAACCTCCGAATTTTGTATATACTGTCGATTCAATTTGATAGAGAATTTCTGCTTTCATACAGAGAAGTAGGTTCAAGCATGCAACCTCAAAACTCCCAAGCTATAAATTTCTACACCGTTGACTGGGAAAATGAGAAATTCGTAATGTTTCCTGGAACAACGATAAATTGATCGTTTTTTTAATATGTCAAAATACCGTTGGGTGAAATCAGATTGGAGGAAAAAGTGTATTGCGCAATAGTGTGCTCATGCCAAAACGATAAACGTTCAATGAAGTATGCTCCGTATTCTGTGTTAAGGTAGTATCGCACGTAGTTCGTTGGTGTTTCGACAAAACCCTAAGGGTATAGGAAGCAAAGGCTTTGCTGTTTTTGTTTCCATATGAAACGCTGGCATCGACGTATCGACAGGTAGCTCATGCCTCTTTTCTCCTCATGCATGTTGAAAATCTCCTCCCCTGCTCTTTTGCCTCTCCCTTTCACGAAGCCGTATACCGTACATGCATATTAAGGTGGCCGCTATTTCAGCGACATTTGAACTTTTTGTGTGCATTTTAAAAAAACTCAATCAGAGTATGTCAAAAATATTGTTACGGAGCTTAAAAGTACTTTAAGAATCTGAAGCCACGGGAGCAGGCGTTGCTACTCTCAATGCAAGAAACATAAATTTGTCAACCCATAAAGAAAACAAAGTATTTGCCAGAAGCGTATTAAGGACGAGGGAGCTCGCAGTATCCTTGTTCACTTTAGCCTTTCGAGGAGGTTGTATGGCGACGGTTAAATCTAAATTCTTGTTTTCAATTTTTTTTTCATGCAAAATTTTTCGCCAGCCTGAATTTATGGAAAAAGTTGTTACAAATTGATAAAAGACCAACGAACTCTAAATCCAAGATTGTCCGAGGTATTCTGTATTTGTTATATAAGAAAAAAAATTTCGAGAAAATTTTACGATCGATTTGATTGAAAAACGAAACCAAGCTTCTTCGATGTTACGTAAAAGTGTGTGCAAAGCTTTAAGTGGCTTCACCATTTAGAAATCGAAATATTTAATGTTGGAAATTGGAATTTTTAACATACGCTCTTATGAAAAACTACTGAAAATTGTGTATTTTATAAATAAATTGCGCGAGCTATTTGCATCAACCTAAAGTATCCTTAAGTTGAAATAGAAAAATAGTGTCAACAGTCGAATACGAATAAAAATTCTCCATCATTCATCGATTTTCCATTGACGTCGAGACGATTTTTTATAATTATTCGCTGGTCCTTTGATAAATAAAAAAATTGAACGCGGTCTCCTTCACAAAGCTTGTAAATTATTCATGAAAATATAATGGATGAAAAAATAGATTGGCCATTCCGTTACGGTGCACGATAGATGTGGCCAGTTTCGAATTCTACATACTTCACGAATAATATACTCGGAAAAATGTTGCTTATATATTTCTGTTCCGAAAGTATATTTATTTAGCTGTAAAAAATCTCAACCCCCAATAGGAAGCTCGTGATAATATTTCCCTAGCGCCTCTAAGCCAGGAACATATTTTTTTTGACACACGTTGATTTTTTTAGCTACATAGCAGTGGCCCGAAAATATATACGTATATTGAAGGACGACTCCGAAGAGGCTTTGTCGGTAGTGCCATCAATGTATATTCTACCGGCGGCAGCTAGAATTCTGTACGACGAGCACCCCCTGGAGGATTAAGTCCGGGACGATATATTCCGGATGCCGAGAAAAATGCTGAAAGGAGGAGAATTCAAGCAGTGCCAGTAGTCTCCATTCCTTTTGAATACAGCGGCTTCTCAAGGATCTCATGAGACAGACGACGCAAATTGCGAAACACGAAAACTCCCAAGAAATTAACCAAGATAGTTACATAGATATATATATCTACGTGTGTCTGGGTATGCGTCCAGATCTATAGGTACAAAAGTGAGACGAAGTGAGTACGAGAGAAAAAGCGAGAGAGAGAGAGAGAGAGAGAGAGAGGGAGAGAAATGTAGAAGTACAACGTTTCGCTTCTTCGCTTCAGCGTCCTTGCACGGCCAATTTCCTTAATAAATGATCCCATTTCGCGGGAGCCGTAACAAAAAGCGTCGGCGCGCCATTGAAATATCTTATATATCATCCTAACGTGAAATTAGATATTTATTGGTGACAGATGGGACACGCTGCTTCTATGGATCACGTGAAGCAATCAATCATACCGTAACACTATAGCCTATTTCTCGCGTCGCCCATCCAAACCTTTTTTCATTTGCCAATTATAGACCCAAGTACACATACATATGCACATTCATATTTACATATACAGAGGCGAGTAACTACGCAAGATATAATGAATGGGAATTTCAATAGCAGAGGGGAATAACATCTTCGTCATCGCATCAGTTACCTCCACTATAAAAGAATTGAAGCGGACGTTGATCAGCGATTGAACTGCACGTGGAAAAAAGTTCATCGATACTCATCCCGGGATTCAGAATTTTATGCGATTCTCTGCTTGAATTAATGAGATAAAGTTCAAATCATCATTTTCTCCATCACGTAGACGCTTAGAAGGTTCGGATTAATCCTGAGCTGCGAATAATGTTTGCAAAAACATAAACTCCATCATCCTGTCAGATTAAGCACTGAGTCGTCCGACTCAGGTCCTCAGCACGAAATTTAGCCAAAATTATCTTTTTTTAGTTGCTTTTCGATACGAAAGTGGGTCGCTACAGTTTGCAGCTTTGAAATGCAACGATTTTTTTTTAATTCTCTCCTTCTTCTTCTTTTTTTAAATTCTTATACACTCGCAATTTCATTTTTAAATAATTTTTTTTTCAATTTTGAAAAATAAAATATTATTTCTTTTAAAAATAAAATTTTATTTCTTATTCCCACGTTGCAAACTTCAACGTCATACGAAAATTCATGGAGTCCGTATAAATACGTGAAAAGTTTAAATTTCACGTATTTTTTTTTTCTCGATATTTAGATGGCGTGAAATCTCTTAATGTTTGTACTCTATTTGGATATTTCGATAGAGGAATGGTCCGGATAGTGTAAATATTAAAATATTGCGATTGGAATGCCTGTTACGCACGTTTTGGTCTATTAAACATAGTTCTACAGCATCGTCGATAATAACCCGTCCTAGTTGGTGCAACCTCTCTTATGCTCTGCCGAGAGCACTTCTAATTTATTTCCTTCCTCCCTAGCTGGCTTCCTCCTTAATCTTGACTCCGATATAAATATATTTATTCATGTGCGTGTACTGTAGACTGTGTGTGAATGTGAAGAGCTCACAAGTTAACGCACTAGCACACATGAGCACACTTATAATTACATATGCTGGTACACGATTTGTACAACTCGTTGACCCCCGGACTAAGAGCAGGTCAGGGACGCGCGAGAGTGCGTTAGGTGACGCGAGAAAAGGTGCGACCGTGCCGATGATAAATTTGCCTCGTATTCTTCCCCCCGGCATCTTTGCTCCTTATCTAAAATGCCTTTCCCTCGCTATCTCTCTTATTCTCTCGGCCTCGTCACGCTTGGTAGCATCATTAACGAGATTGCAATTTATTACTCGGTAGTCTTTCTGTCAGTCCGCACTTCGACTCGTCCACGGTTTCTTCCTGTCGTTGATGCTGCAGTCTCAAGTCTTCTCATCCCTTTTATATACATGTATATATTTATATATAGTGTAGAAATATATACTGTCTGTTGAATCTGCCGGCGGTGGGGAGCAAGAGATAACCAGAAAGACGAATAGCCGGATTTTATGAATCTGGTGCTTCGCAAATCTTGACTATCGCCTTCATTCGGCCATGACGACCGAACTGTCAACTACGAAGAAACAACGATAAGAAGTAATTAGTTATTTAATTACACGGAAAAACGTTGATAAAGCTTTTTGATTAATGAATAAAATGGCCATAGAAAGCAACGAGAAGTGGAATCGTTCTTCGTTGAATCGAATCATGAGATGACAAATTGTATGCTCATGACGTAATCTCTGTCATTTCCATCCACCCCACGTTTATTCAATCAAGGTCAATCGTCAAGGTCGTTTACAGGAATGTGCTTAGAACCTTATCGAAAAAGTAGGTCTTCGACTGAAATCCCACTGCTGTTATAAGCTCAGGAGATCTAGTTTTCTAGTCTGCAGCGTGCATGTCTTATTTTTTGAGGCTTCACCGCGTTATTCGTGTGCAAAGTAGCACGAAGTGCCATATGTATCACGTGACGAATCAAACTCTAATTATACTGAAGATTACCTTTTCCGGTATCTATCTGTGTTGCCCACACGGATTTATCTACTTGAGAAAATGGCTTGAAATGCTGGGTCTGAAGCAACGCCTGAGACGTATATCGTCTGAAAAATTATGCCCACCAAATGTTTATAATTATTTATTTATCATCCAATTATCGTCGATGATCGTTCAATTAGATAATTATGGAGTAGGCGACTTTATAATTTCTTCTCCGATCTACAAAGATGATTGAGTAGCTGGATGTGATTGAGTAGCTGGATGTTTGAACCAATAAATTGGAAAAAAAGACTATGAATTCGTTGGGACGTGGTGTTTTCTGTCCACAGGTAAATTTTTGTCAAAAAATTTGATTCGTACATCGTTGACACGACAAAAATTCTCGAGGTGTAAAGAGACATTTCGAAAAACATTTTTCTGTTTGGTGAAATTTTTCGAGAGTTTTTCCACAGTTATCTCATTTAAGGCGGTAACGTACGCGCAAGAGCCTTGGGAAAAATAGTATTGCACCTGAAAATCCGATATAACGAATGTATTTTACTCTCGGAGTCAAAACGCTAAATACGCTAGTATTGTCGATGTGTGACCGCAATACGAAAGCGTGTCACGAAGCAGAAGTAGTTCGTTCACCTGCATCAGGTAAACCGGAATAATCCTCTTGCAAATTGCCCTCCTATCTTGCGGTTGCTGGTTCCATTGCCAAGTGGTAAGGATTAAAGCGTGATCTTTCGAATGGTAGAAAACTTCTTGACCTAGGTAAAGAGGACTTAACTTTTGCTCTTTTTTTACGCAGAATCCTTTTTTATTTTCAATTGCTTTGCAGTCGAGGAATTTGCAATTATTTTAAATATTTCATGTTCTCTACTTTCGAATCCAGAATACTCATCCTCGTTGTTCGTTATCAGTTTAACTTTGTGATCAAAAAAGCATTAAGGACTCAAAAAAGTCGTAACGGAGTAATTAATGGATTGACCGATACCGACAAGGAGTAAAATTTCGAAACAGAATTTTTTCACATTTCCACTTGATTCTGTGAGGAAAAGTTGGCACCGAGCCAGTTGATGTTTTAATTCGAATATTTGGCAAGTTTAGAACGCTGTATACGCATGGAGATATGTCGCGGATTTCTCGATGATTTCGATAACTATAGTCGCATAAACATAACCTCGTTGATTGACCATTAAAATAGCTGTCGCAGTGTATCAACAATCATAGCAAATTATAACATGGAGATTGTGGCTGCCCAGTTGAAAGTATCGTTCTTTTGTATTCCTAGTAATAAATAAATTCGTATATCTGTCAAAACGTTCCATATCAAGAGAGCGTAGTATAGTGCAAGGATGAGTACAGTACGGTAACGAATGAAGAGGCAAACCCCTGCGGCGATTGCGCCCGCGCAATCATCGTTTAATCGGATTCATTCGAATGCACAAGCTTGCGTTTGTTGTCTGTCATGCTTGCTGGAGTGACTTCTAGCCGAATGAAGTAGATACCTCGGGGCTATTTCTATATTGAAAACTCCAAGTATATCTAGTCTGTTATGGAAATGATATTTTTTTATTTTCTTTGTTTCGTAGTTGCTTTAATACGCGATGCGTCTGACAGGAGACAAGCTTGCTCCGAGCAACCCCTTGGTGAAGCAAGAACTTGTTGGATATCTTAATGATAATATCCAATGTGGCGCTTCATCCTACCATGAGCTCTGGTGTATCCTTAACTCGCCGAGATTTAGCGCTACATAACGTTATTAACCCCGTGTCAATGTTTCTTCCTTGATTTGAATAGATTTATTCGAAGTAAGTGGAGTCGGCGGTAGTAAGTGGATTTCGCACGTTATTATGGTTCGATTATTATTGCATTTTGCGATCAAGCACGTACGGTGACGTGCTATTTAAACTCTGTGTCATGGCTTTTCAACATGCACCGAATTTAACTGATGCCAAGGTGGAGATTGCCTTGCTAGTGTTGAACGAATTATGTTGGTACCTCGGATATTATTTATGTATATGTTTCTACCATTAATATATACGTGATCATTACTCCGCTTGATTTACGATGATGAAGTTTCCATCATCGGAATCCTGCTTAACTTATTTTCTGTCTAGAATTCATGGAAAATAGGAATTAACACTTTAGGGGTTATACCTAGTTGCCCCGCCGAAAAAATTCGTTTTCTTGAGGATTTTTTTCTGAAAAGGCATTTCATTTGACCAACACATGTAGAGGGAAGTAAATGTAGTCGTAGCTTTTGACTTGAGGTTGGCATTTTTTATTTTCAAAAATATTGACTGACACTGCTCCTGTAGACGATCTCCTGGAGCGAGTCCTGGAGTCCTTGAAAAAAACTGTGTCTGGGTGTGATATCGCAAATAAAAAACCAAAAAAATGCTTTTAGTCCATATGGATCTAGGTATTGAAACTGAATATATTTCCAAACTTTTTTTGATGGTTTTTTGAGAGCTAGAACATTCCTAATTAAAACTGAGGACGATCGTTTTTTTATTTGCACCAACGTATGAAAGTGAAAGTCGTTGTACACAATTGTTGTCAGAAAAATGNTGTCAGAAAAATGGAAAAAAAAAAAAAAATAGGTAAAAACCACGGATTTTGAAGCCATTAGATAATTTTTGTGTTTCATCCAAAGTTCCGCGAGGTTTATCATCCAATGAACCTCGCCTTCTCTTCTAGTTATATATCCGTACATAAAACGAGCATCCGCACTCTTTCGCGTTAACGGGCGTAATAATATAACGGCCGCCTGACTTTTATTACCATCGCACCGGATACGACGCGAGAATTTACGAAGGCCGTCTCCTGGCTCGAGAGCAATGCCAGATGGAAGCAGGAGCTAACGTCGTGTGGAAGCGTTCGAGAATGACGTGACCAAGCGGCCGGGCAAGTTTTGCAAACACACAGTCCGTGGTTGCAGTAACTGAGCCCTTCGTCGTGGAGGGCTTGAAACTCGATACTGAAATCCTTGCTTGATTAACGACAATCATGCAACACACGTCTAGTTGGGCAGGGGTGATAAGTTAACACTTCTGTATAATGCATTTTACTACTGCATACGTACGTACCTATAGTTTCATCCGGATCTCTCGAGGATCTATGAAAGCTTGGATTTTTCTTACAGAGCAACGAACTTGAGGACGTTGTATGGCGATGGTCAATTCTAAATTTTTGTTTCCAAGTTTTCTTACATACAAAATAATTTGCGAACCCAAGTTCATAAAAAAAAATTGTTACAAATTGACTAAAGAGCAACATACTCTAAATTCAAGATTGTCCGAGGTAATCTGTATTTTTTATATAATAAACGAAATTTCGAAAAAATTCTATGACCGATATTTTTTGAAAACTAAATAAAGTTTCTTCGATGTTACGTAAAAGTTCAATGTTGAAAATTGTAGCTTTTAATGCACGTTTGTATGAGAAACTTCTGAAAATTTTGATTTTGGTTAACAAAAACATTTGTGTGGTGCAAATTTAAAGGAATTCTATTGACAGAATTTTCTGCATACAACGTCCTGAAATCGTTTTCATTTTTGGAAGGCTCGCAATACTTTCAATCCAACTTTGACAGTGAACTGCCCAGATACTGCAAACCCATCAGGTTTGATCCAATTTACACAGCAAGGATTCATTTTTTCTAGTTGAAAAATTCCACCAGCCTAGCAACATGAATTTTCATCGTTTCCTGAATTTGCTCGACCAACAGGAGCAGCTATGGAAGGACTACTACCAGGTCTTGTCCTCTTCGTAAAGACCTAACCCACTCGCTGGCAGTTCTAGAAACAAAAACCGTTTGACCTCTGGATGACATCAGAAGACATCGTTGTCCAAGTTTCAGGGTCTGTAGCTAGCCCTCGAGAAAAACATTGGGTTGAGAGAAGAAGAAGAAGATTTCTTGGTACAAAGCGAATGCAACAGAGAATCAGATGAAGTAGGAATGACCAAGAATATATAGGGCCGAAACTTGCTTTGAGAGGTTGGAGTAGACCCAGTTGTTGGATACTGCAGTTTCCAGAAACACGTTTTGCAAGATGTTCCGATCCACGGGCTTCTGAAAACAGTGGGAGGACAGAAGTAGACGTGAAACAGTTCAGAGTACTGTTTGCTAGTCACTTGGTCCTTGGCCGCCAAGGTACCACTTCCACTTGGGAATAAAAATCCTTTCTCATTTGTACTTTTCCGTATTTTAACAATTTTTGCTATTTTTCTTACTCGCTTCATGAATACAATTCACATTTCAGAATAACCATCATACTGAACGAAATGAATAACCCACAAATTTGTATCATGAGTAGGAAGAGACGGACGATAAAAATAGTTTAATAGATAATGAAGGATAATTATTTATTTCGGTTGCTTGTAATTTGAACGTATTTACAATATGGAAAAATTGTCATTATTCGAGAATGTATTAGCTGTCGATGGGATAATGTGGAAAAAAAGTCTCAAGAATTGGTTTAATGCGGTAATGATTGAAAACTGAGGATAGTTGAGGTCATGAAAGGCCTATGGGGGAAAAATATGTTTCCAGACGGGATTTCGAGTAGTCGATAAGCAGTGAAGTAGAAGAGGACCGTTAGTTCGGCAATCGAGGAGTGGTACGTGGGTGCTTCGACGTAACGACGTAGCATCTTCACGAGGCCAGACGCCCATCCATGTCACTAATTTAATTACTCGAACGTGGTACAGGAAGAGGTGAAGTGAACTGGCAGTAAAGTTAAGACACAGTGTGGAGCTCTCACCTTCTTCTTCGATCGAAGTGAACCGTGCTATTCTACAGGAGCTCGTCATTATTGGATCGCACGTGAAACTTCCCAGGCTTCGTTGAGCTCATTCTCATTTTTTTTCTGCAAAACTCAATAGACCTGTGCTCTTAACTGTTACACCTTGGAGGAGGACGAGGACGATGACGACGATGTGCTATACACACTGGGCTATGTACAGTATAATAAACGAGAAGCTATAGCTAAAGGGAACGGGTCATCATGGTTGTTCTTATACCAAGGGGGGAATATGTAACGTTGTTGGAAACGAGGCAAAGAAGTAGCGTGAGGACAAGGAGCACAGTGAAAAATGACAATGAAAGAAAGCTCGTGATCCATCCTTCGGGGACTAAAACATCACTTGGAGCACAGTAAGCGTCGTGCTACGACTCCACTCAGACATGAATATAAATGTGGACTCATGGTAATTCCGGTCATTCGCTAATCCGGGTCACTCGTGCCGGAGCAAAAACAAAATGGGAAAAAATCTGCGAGTGACTTCGGAACGAAAATCGTTCGTGATTCTCACGTACATCGAAATGAATCAACCGTTATCTCGGCTTTGTATCTTCTTAAACGAGCCTTCGAGACGGAGCATTCAAGTTTTTTCCTTATACCAGCCAAACCTTAATTATTTAATCTTTGGCACACATTCGGCGATTAAAATCCACACTTTTCACAAACAAACAAGCTCGTGTTCGTTTCCTGTGAAGAAATTTACGAAATACTTAAAAATTTCGATCTTCGCCATAAGCTGACGTATCATGAATCGAAAATTTTTCTGATTTTCTATTTTTTGCACAAAATATGTGTTGAAGCAACTTTCGTTGGATCCACAAAATCAGCTACGATCACAAAACTATTTAGCTAATTTCAACAAAGAAGTCATTATTTTATTAAGTTGAGAGAACGAACGTTGCAGAGTTTCTTTAATGAAGCTTCCGTACTCAATGCTTGCTAACGTATCCTTAATGTCTTTCGTACGGTCCGGGAATCGGGGAGATATATGTTGTATGAAAAAAAAAATGAATTACCTTCTAAGTGACCCGCGTTACAAGTATCTTGGCTGATAGTCTTTGCGGCCTCGTATATAGACACGATAAAGCTGGTTGGACGCTTTTGTTTCTCACGGGGTGGATTGAGTAGCTGCATCCAGCACACCTATAAGCAGTGTGCGAATGCTTAAGTATTAGTTGCCTGTGTACCGATTCGTAAAAAAGAGTAAACATATATATGTATGCGACGAGGCTCACAAGGGGCAAACATTGGCGACGATGAACTGTGCGACAAAGAAGAAAAGAAAGCTAGAAAGAGGGAGCGAGACAGAGCTGAGAAGCAAGAGGAGAATGGAATTCGTGAAGACATACGAGCTATAGTGTACACGGTAGGCAGAGAGCAAACGCGCTTAGGATCTTGTACAGGCCACGCCGTGACCACTACTGTAATTAACGAGCGTCCATTAGCGTCCATAATATCGCGCGCTAGCTAGCTAGTGAGTCAACGATTGTAGCCAACTCAAGCCAGCGAATGCGAATCATATCCGTTACAGCCACGACACCAAAATATGTCTGTAGTTTCCTTTTTTTCGATTTAGCTGCTTTTGATCCGCCCTGTACCCACTCATTATCCCAGCAATCAGTCAAATCATACAAATATTCGTGGTGCTAATTGGTCATTACTGAAACATTACGCAAACACACAAAGTCAATAAAGCAGTGACACGTCAAAAGAAAATACGCTCTCAAAAAAGCTGGGAATTTTATTCTTCTTAAGGGGTTACGTGCAAAGCCGAAAAAAGCCGTTTCAGTCACGATTTTTTTCTAAAAAGGCATTTCATTTGACCAACATATGTGAAGGGAAGTGAATGTAGTCGTAGCGTTTAAAAAGATTTAGTCGAAAATAGAAATATTTTCTTTTCGGAGCCGCCATCTTGTCAAATATCAAAATTTTAACTATTCCTTCGATAGTTCCTTCGAACTATTCCTGAATTCATCTATCCACCAAAAAAATCTTTTCGCTTTTTTTTTTAATTTTCGATAATCCAAACCGGAGATTTCGTGCTCACCACCAGACACTTTTTTTTTTTAGCACCTCCAGGAGCAGTGTCAATCAATATTTTCGATAATAAAAAATGCCGACGTAAAGTCAAAAGCTATGACTACATTTGCTTCCTTCTACATACGTTGGTCAAACGAAATGCCTTCTCAGGAAAAAATCGTGAAGAAACTGACTTTGTTCCTCATTATTGCAAATAGGTATAACAGGCAGTCAAGAATACTTGATCATAAGCAGGGAAAATATGTCAATTTATATTATACAAAAATATCGTAGAAGCGAGAAGAGCGACAGCAAATTGAAGAAGAGCCATTAGGACCCTGCTGCGCGACTCTAACCGTACATGTAAAGACATATCTGATGGAGGAAATTTGCCTGCCCACATGCCATTCCCGCCGTTTCCTTGCGTAATTTTCATGCTTCGAAATACATGGGCGGATTAATCGTAGCGTGAAATCGGTGAGGCGATAACCTGGCGACGCGTCGCAGTCCACTAGATTTTACTTGAGCAGCCAGAGAGACGAGGAAATTTGCCATCGAGGGAATAATATAGCGAGCGCGAATAAACTCTGTAGATATTGCATGCAGTACGAGTTTATTGGCAGATGTGCAGCAGCGCTGGAGAGCGGAGTAGAGCATGTCAGAGTGCTTCGTGATATTGTCATCATCATGCTCGTTCTCGTCAGCCCAAGTGATTTGAATTTACGTATCACAAACTCTGTGTATCAATGTTGATTATTATAGAGCAATATGGCAAACGATCAGGTCTCTGGAATTTTAACGGTTTTCAAGAATTCACCGTCGTCTTATTCCTATATTCTCGTCGTAATTATTGAACGTTACTGGGTCAGCGCAAACCCGAGATGCCATCCAATCGTCCGTGAAGTTTGCCACTCACCTACTGAACGCGATCGATCTAGGGACATCCATTTGCTTATTCGTATGTGTGTATACGTCTATCTACCAGTCAGCTGCAGCAATCACTTCCGGCTACGGAAATCTGCATGCGATCAACACTTCGGTTTGCCCATTTATAAATACGACACTTATGGATACCAAGATAGCAAGCTAATAACAAAAAAAGTCATTTTTCTTCACTGCATCGCTCCTGACGCGAAATTATACGCTCAGAGTCTCGTGCACTATATACATGGCACGTTGACTATTTGGATATGTCTTTACTAGTTTTGGCTCGACAATGTGAAGCCTGCGAATGCTCTATCGCCAGATACTTACTTCATTGTACTTCCATGTCGATCTTCGATGGTTCACGTGATCCATAGATCGCCGCTGCCAATGGCGAAGAAAAAGCAAACTAATGAATCCTCCTCAATGTTGCAGACACAGGCAAACTAATTTATACCTCATCCACATATGAAATGATTTTTGCAATGATACACTTACCTACAAAATACCGGTTTGCGATGAAGATGGAAAAGATAAAAAATAAGTAAGGGGAAGAGGAAGGGAAGGTGTCCAAAACGGATTCCGAGGCTTAACGAGGTCAATCGAGTATATCGGCATTTAGAAAATTGGGCTAATGATCTTGGATACAAAAAGTTAGAGATTCATTTAACCTTCGAAATTACATGATCGATCCATGCAATTATGATCGCATTCATCAAAGTTGGACACAAGGGATTTAACTATTAATGCATTATTCCAGAAACAATTCTTCCACGTTTCTCTACTCTTCTATTGATTCCAGAAAAACGTCACACGTGACAATGACTCGTGAGACAAGAACTAAATATCCTTCATTACTGAATCATTTTATGTGTCGAGTACGTATTAACAGAATTATTCTGCCAAATCGTTTGTGTTTTACTTCAGTTATTATATCGAGTTATCATTTATTCACATAAAATGGTAAATTTATATGTCTTGATTGTCACAACGTGCACGATTAACGACAATTTATTGAATCGTTAATGATTTAACTTCATTCATGCTCAATTCTATATATAGAAATATGTTGCTGCAGAAAGATTGAAATCGTTGAATGAATTTATTGGGTTAGTGGATCTGGTGCGATGACCCACCCCATCGAACATTCATTGATTCACGACTTCCGGTGAGCGCGATCGACGACCTATCGCGCAAGGTGAAACGGTTACGAACGCGATCGTGACTAACCATCAACGTAATTTATATATGTAATGATGAAATGATATACAGATATATGAAGGTGGGAACTGCTGACCAAGCGAGAAACCGCTATGCATAATATATTTAGTGTTGCCCCAAGGTGTTCGTTCTGGGCCCACGAAACAGTCTCATAATTCCCGATTTCTATGTACGTACGATTCATACCATGACATAAACCAAATAACATTTCGCTTTGGCATGTGGGTGTCGGAGAGGCTCGTTAAACATAAGCGAATAACGAATCGAATTTCAAGTCAAGACCCTCGAGCACGCCGATGAATAAAAAAGAGGGAAAAAATATTGAACTACACCGACACGGCGACGCGCGAACGAACCAACGGTACACGAAACTGCACTGGCTTCCCTGGCCTCATACCCAGGGCTACCCTCGTATGTGGGACAAAACGTGACCGACCATGGGGCAACCGGTAGCGCGTGGGCCTTTTCGCTCTTTCTCTCTTTCTCTCTTCATTTTAATCTCTCTCCCCTCTCTACTCCGCTCTCTGTCTCTCTTTCTTTCCGATTGCTTAAGAGGTGTCTCATGCCAATGACTTCATGAACCCTAGCGCGCTCGTACTGCTCCTCTTATTTGGCTATAGGAATAATCTGCTCTGTACCAGTTGCCATATTGCCGTAGAACCCGTACTGCAACATCCTGATATCCAGGTCGTCCACTGGCTCAACCGAACACTCTGATTCATTGCAGTTTACTTTATCTACTCTAATATGATACGAAATTTTCAGTTAACTCTTCGTTGCCACGTTTCCATTTTATTCTGCCAAGCGATTAACATTAGTGTGTAATCTTTGTATGTACCCAATTACAAACGAGTTCTGCATGGACTTGGACAACCAATTGATTAGATTAAATGTGATAAACTCATTGTGATACGCCGGGGTCAACCACTCAAGTTTCTCCATTTTTCCACGCACCAAAATCCTGTACGATAAATATTTGTTTATAGATAAGAGCATATACGTTCTCGAAAAATCATTATCTCTTTTCCAATTCCATTTAGCAACTAATCACTCGACAGCTTGAGCTATTCCTTTCACGAACCCAGCTACTCTGCAATTTACTGTTTTTTATTTACAGTAAAGAAAAAGTGCATTCAATCATATTGCAACAATTTCGAGCCACGTTATCGAACGTTCAACGAAGAATTATGACTTTTGAAAACGTTGAATTTATACCGGAGCTTATGGAGATTAAATGGTTATCGTATTTTCATTCAATTATTTATAGACTTCATATCTCTAAATTTTTCATACAAACTGCCTCACTCGTAGAAAAAATATGAGGAACATGTAACGATGTTAAAAATAGGGGGGAATCGGATAGAAACATTAACAATAAGAGTTGAAAAAAAAAACACAAGCGTTACGTCCGGCAACACAAATTTGGGAAAGGAAAGGATTGCTCTAACATTTATAGTTCAGATTTTTTCAAACGGCGAATACGTTCCAGTCCGTGCAGACCAATGAAATAGCTATTTTCAATCAAGACGACTGAATAGTAATAATCATGTTATTCTCATTAATGTCAATCCAAATGCCAAACCGATGATCATGAAATCACATCAGATTGTCGTACTGTTTGTTGAAAACTCGCTCGTCATAGTTTTCGACTACGGACATCACTCGTGGTATCTTCTTAGAGAAAAATGAACTAAGTATCGCATATTTTGGCCAAGAGTTGTTTGAACGCTTAAAATTCATAGCTCCGTGAGTCATGTTGCCTTTTTGTGGTAAAATACTAACGATGGGAGGTGGCTTTTCAACATCCAGAAGGATATTATTAATCTGACAAAAAATCAATACCAAACACTTGAAAAGTACAATGAGAGGAGGAGTAAAACTTGTACACGTGGGTTTTTGACTCGAAGCATCGAATCATGAGAAACGTCAGTCTCTAATTTTTATATCCGGGTTCGCTCACCCAACCAGTAACTTTTTGCCTTGTGCTTACTTCGTTTCACCAATATCACGGTAACAGGACGTCGCTGCGAATTTAATCTCGAAATATTTATTCACTCTCGTACCGTTTGAACGTTATGATTGCTCCCACGAGCCCAGGATAATGAGGTTTTTTATTATTTCAAATGAATTGCAAAGTGTTGAGAAGTCCTCATAACGACTGGAAGATCAAACTTGGAATTACTGGATAACGGAGGGATTTTTGGTCATCATCAAAAACCTACTTTTTGAGAAGCAACGGAACGTAATTGTCAAGCTGTCATCTCACCCCGTACTTTATTTTCATAATTTGTATACGAATCGAGTGCTGGACGCATCGAACCATCAACGCGAAACAAACCAATGTGCGGGCTAAATAAATAACAGCCTGAAATGTTGCTCTCGTAGGTCTCTAAAGACTACACCGAATTGCAAAATAAAAAGAGACGCAGTGTGTGTACGTAGCAAATTTCATACAAATGGGTGCAACCTCTCTCGTCAAACGTCATACGTGAAAAACATTTTTTCACTCTCGAAAGCGGTCTCTGGCTATCGGGCAATCATCCACAACGATATTTACACAGAGGGACCGATGCCCGATTTTATATACACTCGTTAAATATTTGTTTTACTCTGTATAAATCGCGTTTGTTGAACACTTTTAATTTCTGCATTCGGTCCGCTCCTTTTTTCCATCAAGCAAACTCGATTAAATGCATGGCCGAGAAGGATTTTTCGCATTCAAATCGACTTTCCGGCATTTTGATATACTGTATTTTTTCGAAAACGAATTCATTTATTTACTCGATCGTCTATCAAAAATCAAACTGCCAAAAAACATGGGAATCAATGGATACAAACAAATAAACGAGAGACTACATCGGCAGCCAGAGATCCATTAATGATTTTTTTAATCCCCGTTATGTTTCAACGACGAACACATCCAACGAAGTTTCAACGACGAGCACATTTAAAACACATTTACGCTACGCGACCGAAAAACTACGGATTCGCGTGCGTGACGTTGCTGTATGGTGTAGCTACATTTCAGAGGACTACGAGTGCTGTAACAATCAGGCGAGTACGAGGGTGAAATGCACCGTAGGTTGAGGCTTATGTTTTCGCACTTATCCAGTCATTTTTTTTTTTACCTGTTTGGGTTTGTTTCGACTTCCTTTCCGAGAATCACAATACCTGATCAACCACGAATTCTGTAGCACGTGACTGCCAGTTGCGTTGTCATTTCGTTTCGCATGAATTTTACATTTTTTGTAAAGTTCATCAACGTCCGGAAATGTTTGTAGTCAACGAAAACTGACCTACTTAGGGGATGAAATGTTAAATGCGTTTGCATCGTTGGAATTCAACGTAATCCATTATTTTATTTCGTGAAAGCAGTGACTAAAATCAACACGCAGTATCCGCCAATGACAATTATTTGCAAACAAAAAACTCAATGCGAAAGAAAAATTGAGGCGATTCCGAAAATAAAAAAAAAAGTGTGAGTGGATTTAATATTTTTCGTTGGGCTCTAATGAAGCCAAATTCAAAATCGTAATATCTGCAACGTTGAAATTGTTTTCGGAAAACATGAATGTGAATTTATGACAATGGACTGTGAGGCGAATTATAGCTTTAGAAAAATCGAGCTGAAGCGGAAAAAGATTTTTTTTTTCCATAAGGGATGGCCTTGCAAACAAATAAATTCTCCTTCGATTATCCATCCATGGAGTTCATTGAACTTTTCGAAATGCAACCGATTGGAAAATCAATCCCGATCGGAATTGATTTTTTAAAACCCTTCCTTTTCAATGAAGGTTGGAAAAATCCGATGGTATGTTCCCCAGGGAATAATCAGAGCAAGCGGTTGAACAACTTTTATTGAACTCAGCAATGATACCCAGTTCAATCGAGTCGCGACATCTTAAGCCATTTAAATTGATGCGCGTGAGTCTCGGTCAATATATCAATTTCATTAAGCGACCTGACCTGCAGAGACCGTACGTTACCTGCGAGGCAATGTCACTATCCCCGGATACCTTAATGTGAAGGGTTAATTAGCAAGCGTAATTAATCGATCAGGCAACTAATCAGATTCGTAGGATGCGAGTTCCGAAATTGATGATGACAGAAGCATATTGATTGATGCTTTCATGCGAGCAATCGACCTCTTGGTTATTGAGGTTCACAAACATGATTCTGGACTGAAAATTTTCCCAGAAAGTAACGCAAAAAATGGTCCTTAAAAAAAAAAATTTGGAAAACAACAATTTAAGGATTTCAAAACAAACAAACGAAATCGCACATCTGCAAGTATTTGCTATTGAAATAGTGTCAATTGTTGTCACTGGATACATCCATTCTGTATACATGTTCGGTTATTGAGGAGAGAAGTGGATCGAGGAATTGCTACAACAGGATAGAGATTAACGTAGGAATGACCATAATGGAGGAACATATAATAGTATAATAGTTAGCTGTCCATTAACAGAGTATAATCGGAAGCCCGCGTGATTTTGATTCGGCTAACAGGTCGATATGCCACAAATAGGACCGCAAGCATGATGTTGGGGTTGACCATGTTCGACCAAGCGAGAAAGGTGTCATCCATATTCATCCGGCTGGGAGGACTAGGAAGATGCGGACTCCAAGAGCCACTAGCATTGGCAACAACGTACTAATGCAAACTCGCCGGCCTGAATCCTGGTTATCGTGTCACTGCGTTGTGATATCCGTTACACCTGGATTTCCTCGACGTACCTACGAGCATGTTTCGACAACGCTCTGTCACCATATGTACACTACAGATTATACGATTCATTGGTACGAATATTCACGGATCGCTGTCATTAAAAGTATCGTGAATAAGTCCGTTATCGTGTCCGATGTGGGCAACATCTGTACTATGGCACAAATCTATATCATCGGGATAACAGAATTTCTTTAACAAATATCGTTGCCATGGGAAAGATGGGACCATAAGATTAACCCTGAGCGACCACACCTCAGCCAGGCCGCGTAGCGGCCCCATGAGGTAACGCTGAAAAACCTGGTTGTACAAGACATTTGTTGAAGAGTTCTTCAACACCTCTAATGATTTTTATCGGTCAATTCGTAGATGGCGCTCTAAAAACCGGTGAAAATTCATCAAAAATGGCCTTTTCCAGAAAAAAATGCATAACTCTGCCATTTTTCAATATTAGGACCTAAAATTTTAGGATTGTGTGCACAACACATACTACTAGCATAAAAAAATAACAGTACTCGCTGATCTGTAAATTAAGTACATTAAAAAAATATATCTGTGCTGAGCAACGGCTGCGGCTACACGTCGAGAAAACAACCGTTCGAGAGGTCACCACGCGCTTTTTTGGCTCCCTACGTAATGGAGTCACATCTCACACTCCTCTACTACTGGCAGATATTGTTATTTGTATCTGTTTCAAAGGTTTTAGACCTCTAATTACACTTTTTCTGAGACTGGGGTAATTAGTTACCTGTGTGGCTGCTGTGTGGGTTTAAAGTCTTGGATTATTGTTTCGATCGGAAAAAGACTTTCAACATTGATCGGATCGTCAAATGCAACAAATTGGTCGTAAACTACCAGAAGCTCCGAATCAGTATTTCCAATTTCAGAGAAGCAGTCTAAAGCAAGATGCACCTAAATCCTCTATCCAAGCTGCTCTGCTGCGGTGCATTGTTGCACCGGAATCTCACAAGCCTGATTACTACGGATTGATCCAATTTCCGGGGAATTAAGCTCGTCCAGCAGCACGTGGAACGAAACAACTGATGGAAAATTCTTTCCCTTCATTGTTTTTTACATTCTGGGGCAAAAATTTGAAATGTCACATAAACCGAAGAAATATGAGAGTCATTCGAGGAGAAATCTGATTTTCACTGCAGAAATTAATCCTTTACTTTTTCGGTTTGGAATCAGGACTACTCACTTATGCCCGGGGCTCGAAAAGGATCCCCGGAGATCTTGCTCAAGCTCGGGAAACGATGGTTATATCTGCAAGCCATCTAGCATAAGAAAGTGGCGTCTCACTCGTCGGATTCCGTGAAGGTTCCCTTGGCCTCTGGGTGTAGAGCCGGTTTTACGGACGGCGTGTCACATTAGAATTCTAGTTACGGAACGCTGACTATATGCTCGTACATACATATATACGAGTATACAGATATAATATGGATATACGAGACATACATATGATCCGACTTTTTTATGATGTCACAAGGTCCTCCAAGTTTTTACTGGAAAAGAGCAGTGCCTGGTCCAGTGTACTGTAACTTAGACATTGTACGGATATGGAACCGGTACGTACGCCAGGGTTGTGGAAGGTCGTGGCAAGTTGCGCCGGTTATAAGATAAACAGGGGGAGTTTATGCAGCAGCTTCCCCAAGCTTTGTACCGTAAAAGCGGTTAAATATAAGGAACATGCTTGAGGGACTGGACTGCATTAAACGTTTACTTTGCACGTTAACCTCAGTGGCTGAGGGCAAAGATTGTTTGGTTCAAGATCCAGCTGTCCGATCAACAATCCTGGTTACACAGCGACAAGTCACTCAACAGATATGGAATAAACAACGCCGAGAATGAAAGAAGCGCGACATGTGCGAAAGGGCATCTGTGTGATAGAATATTCTAACCGACACAACATTCCATGGTGGATCTCGATTTACATAGAAAACGCACGGAAAAAGCTCCTCCTTCTACTTCAGGAATTTCTGCTGCAAATATAGTGGTATTTTCTTCGATCTCTTGGCATCAACTTGTTCATGTTGGCATAAGTATGAGAAGGCAAACTCGACACCGATGCTTGGAACTTTCTGCTCAAGTAAATATATGTATATATGTATTTATATGCTCTGGAAGGAAAAATGTTTTGCGAAGAATGTACGTAAGAGCCTGGCGATAGGGCGACCCAACGAAAGTGAACTCACTGTGGACAAGTGTGAACGAACGTCACGAAGACAGCAAAAGTTTGTCCACTCGAGAACAGAAAGAGCAGCGACTCAAAGATATCGCAATACAAACAGCGCGGTAGATGCGCACACTTTTCCAGCTGGAAAACGGACAAACTTTTTCCTTGCGCTCTTGGTGAGTCCCACACGATTGACCATCAGTACCCACGGCAATCCTCCTGGCCCAGTGGACGTGTTAGTTTGCGTTTCCTTTTTTTGTCTCCTGCTCTTCGAAAATCTTGACGGCATAACGAAAAGATAAGCTTAGCCTGGAGAACTCTGTGGCTCAATGAATGCTTTGGCTTTTCTTCCGAAGCAGTCTTCCAGAGCTTTTGAAAACAGAACTTGGTTGGGAAGTGCGTGATCGCGCTTGTCTTAACACTGCCAGTGGCGCCACCACATCCCAAGGCATTTTTGAATCACGGGTTTGCCGAGTGTACAACTTATACACCGATGTTTGCATGTAGAGATATTCAGCTTTTCGTGGCGATTTCTCTGCTCGCTGGAGAGGACAACTGAAATTTAGCCCGAAAACTCTGTGACTCTGGAAAATTAATGGCAAGAGACCGAGAATAAAGTGCTCTCGCGCGAGAAGTGAAATATTGTATAGAGAAAGTCACGAAGTCAAGTGTGAGAGAAGGGAGGGGAGCAAGCGTCGGGGATACGTGCATGTGGGGTTCAACGAGAATGGAACGATCTATACACGTATACAGTCCATTTTTGGTGATGCAGTAGCAGCGAGTGCAGGCGTCCTAGTAGTCGCGGACTATGTTGCACGAGCAAAAAGGACATTAATGGCTTGCTTTCCCTTCAGCTCCGTATGAGCGTTCCAGAAAAATATTTCTGAACCCTGCGTGCAAGAATAAGAGTTAAGAGAGGGGGATGGGACATACATATGTTAATATATAGATATACGTCTGACTTTGTGTGTATGGAGGCACACACTGTCGCATGACTACGTGGCTGATATATAGGCAACGTATACACCTACGTATATAGGAGGATAACCAGAGAACAGAGGCATACCACGAAGATATCAGGGGTTGGTGGTAACTGCGTTCAGTAAACACAACAGTAAGTTAGCCCTGTGAGGCAAACGACTATCCTCCTCACCCTGTTTCGTGACGAAGCTAAAGTTTGATACGAGGGACGAAGCTAAGCTTCCACACGCGTTCTCGGCACTCTCTGCAGCCACGAAGTTTGTGTGTATACTATAATTTGTATACAGATATGTAGCCCATGCTATACATACTGCTGCGATTCAGGCGAGCCCCATGTTTATACGGAAAAGCAATTACGCCACAGAGTAGTTTCACGGCGCAAGTACCAACGGGGCGACATTTCCTCTTCCTCTTGTCTTTTCTCTGTGTCGCCGCTTGGGCCGAAAGTCTCCTCTTTGCGTGCCCGTGCAGTTGCGTACGCGCTTTTTATTCCTTTTTTTTTTCAACGGTTCTTCTTTTCACTGTCTCCTTCCGAATAATCCTCATTTATTATTTTTTATTTTCATTTTTTATCGTCGTTTCCGCATTGTTTACTTTTTATGCTTCACAAGGTGGCAATTAAAACGCGTTCTCGAATTGACGGTGCATATGAAATTTGAGTATGGTAGAATAACCCCACCGGTGGAATACCCACGCATGTCAAACATAACGAAAACATTTGCGGCCGTGACGCATATTCCATCTCTATCCTCGCGTCCTCTCACTTCTCTTCTCGTTTCACCTCCCTTAGCCTGCTACGATATCATCATCAGTGCATGCCCGGTGCAATAACGACACCATATATTATATAACCCGCGCTCTATAATG
The DNA here is from genome assembly GCA_037952995.1 of Hyposoter didymator. NCBI lineage: Eukaryota > Metazoa > Arthropoda > Insecta > Hymenoptera > Ichneumonidae > Hyposoter > Hyposoter didymator. The sequence continues at coordinate 20,892,483 of JBAJMU010000001.1, read as the reverse complement.
CAATGTTTACGTATAACGTGCCCGTTAGATTTTCCATGAATATTGGAATATGGGTATGGATCACAACACTGGACTACTTCCGGTATAAACCAGTTTCTGCGTCGGAACATGAGAAATTTCCTGTGTGGTGTACTACCTTTCGTATGCATAATTCTGATGCCATCACGTAAATATCGATTCACACGTTTTTCGATCGCCCACAGAAAAAAATGCGTTGCCATTCTAACGCTGCGAGATTTATCGATTCATCTTCGAACTTGTTCCGTTCTCGACCATACTCAATCGGCGACAGCGTTTTATATTACCAATCCAAGCTTGAAAGTGTTTTATGAATCGCGACGTTCCAGTGAAGTCAATTAGTGCGGATCACCGGTCGCACTCTTAATAAATTACGTAAAGGTCAAATTACTATCGTTACGCCCGCCTTTCAAGATGATGAGTTGATGCACCCCGAAGCGAACAGTCCCCCGGAAGAAGCTTAAGGAATCGCACTTGCGGAAGATAAATGGCTAATTTTCCAACACGATTTAATGCGATAACTTGTTTCTCGTATTCACCGCTCGATCGACGGTAGGATCGATCGCTACTGTCTGCCCGACTCAGACGATGAGTGGCAAAATTCTATGTAAACAAAAGTAATTTTCATACTTTGTGCGTAGCCAATAATTTTTGAAATTATCGAAATCATTTTTACTGTCAGGCACATATTTTGTTGATAAATGCAAATGAATTCTTCGTTCCACACACTTTTTCCACTCGTACCAATGAAAAGTGTCGTCTTCCTACAATTCCTCATGATTTTATGTCGAATCGACAAACTCTCCGGGTGTCCGAAGCGTTTCTTCGGTGAAACGTTGGTCGCGTGGGCGTTTGCCCTATCGTCAACCGAGGAAGTGAGAACTGTGAGAGAAATTATTGAGGAAAGCCATCGCAATCTCAGGAGGCGAGGGCGAGCAGTGTGTTTTCTATGGTCGTGGGCTTATCTCGATTATTCGGTTTATGTAGGCATATCATATGCTACGATTGATACACGCTTGTTCTGACAATCTTGAAACTGACACCCACGTGAGTACGGACCATGAGTCAATTCCAACGCCGATTAATCTACTCAGCAACGTGTGCGAGCCACGAGAATCAACATATTCGTCATGTGTGTATTCAGTTCGACATCAACATCATTAAGGACGTTGAATGGCGACTGACAAATCAAAAAAATTTGTTTTCAATTTTTCTTACACACAAACTAATCTGCGAGCCCAAGTTTATAAAAAAAATTGTCACAAATTGACTGAAGAATCCAAGATTCCAAAATTGTCCGAGGTAATCCGTATTTGTAATATAAACAACAAAATTTCGAAAAAATTTGACGACCGATTTTTCTGAAAAATTAAATAAAGCTTCTTCGATGTTACACAAAAGTGCATGCAAAGTTTTAAGAGGCTTCGCCATTCAGAAATCGAAATATTTAATGTTGAAAATTGGACCTTTTAACAACATGCTCTAATGAGAAACTACTGAAAATTGTGATTTTTATAAATAAATATCTCGACTTCTACATGGGGAGACCTCTTAAAATTGCGCGAGCTATTAGACATCACTGTTCTCCTTGCGTGGTGCAAATTTGAAGGAATTCTGTCGATAGAAAATTTTGCATAAAACGTCCTCAAAAAAAATATTTTCTCATTGTCAGGATATTATTAAAGAGCGAGCAACCAGTTTCCGGATAAAATTGAGAATGTACCGTTATCCGTGAATGCATCGAAGCAATGAAAAAAATGATCGCCGTATGAAGAGCAATTCCCAGAGTAGTATCATATGTGACATCGCTAATGATTTTCATTGCGGGACTCTGTGCACGTGAAAATAACAAGAAGCTCACAAACTATCTCGTGGCGTCTCAACTTTTGGAGACCGGAGCCAAAGTTGTTGAAACTTTGTGTGTTGAGAATTCGAATCGATCATCGTATATACGTCTCGATACTCGAGATAAGTAGTTTGCGACGTAAGACAGTTGTCTGTTTTTAGTTATTGTTTGGCCTAGTACACCCACAAAGTTGAGCAACGAATGAGATGGCAACGGAGGATCTCGCAGACGACGTATTTTAGGAACTCATTGAGGTTGGAGTCTGTGGAGTTTTGGGAACAGTAGCAAAATGGGTTAGCGATTGGACTCGATGCCATTTCGACTGGAAGCTTAACAGGGTGCGTGTGTGAAAAGAGAGAAGAGGGAAACCAGTGGGTAAAGGAACGTAAAAGTATGGAACGGGATGCAATGGAAGTAAATGAGGGAACGACCGGATTGAACAAAAGTCTGCGGGAGCGCCGATTATGTCAGCGTGTGGGCCAAGTGGACGTGCATGGTACATGGGCTCATGCTCCCCGCCTGCTAAAAACGTACTTTTTGTTGGAGGGTTTAGGCACTACTTCGTGTACAGCAACAAAACAAGCACAAATGGCAGTCCCGAGCGAAAGCTCCAAATCCAGGGTAGAAACAACGAGCTGGTGAAAAGAAGAGAGAAAAAAGTTGTAACCGTGAAAGCTTTCCGAAAGAGAAATGCGAGAAATGGGTTAGAAGGGGATCGATAAAGATTTCCCTTCTCTATATTCCATCATTTTCGCCGGGTGGACCGATAACGCGTCAGTTATGTGCGGATGCCTAATTGCCTTACACGTTCTCTGCTGTCGTGGTCGTCTACTTCCTCCTCGCTCTCTCTCTGTCTCTCTACTTTTCTATTTTTGAATTTCTTCACCTTATTCACTCACACTTACTACTTATGCTGTAATCATAATTAGTTCATTACTGTTGCTTACTCTGCTTCTCTATTTCTTATTTTCAAATTTCAAGTTTCTCATTTTTGTTTCATATTTCTATTTTTTCAGTTATCAGCTTAACATTCTTATAGACAATGAAATCAATCAATCGATCAATCTCTCTCTCCTTTTCTCTTTTTCTTTCTGTCCCTCTCCCCTACTCACTTACATTGCCACAATCTGTCGTCTACTCTGTGTGGCGTGGTTGCTGTGCCACCAACCAACCACTTTGATGCAGGACCGCACCCGCAAACCCCCACAATCTCTCCTTCTCTGCCTCCTCTCTCCTTACGTATACATTAAAAAAATGTATATATATACATTTAGTTTGGGCTTTAACTGTGGAAAGGGAATCCATTAGCGAAGCCACTTGAATATTTGCAAACCGTGCAAGCGAGGTATGGAGGTTAAAAAGATGTAATATACTGGCATGTCACTTCCACTCTGGCTTGAAACTGTCGCCGGGTGGAGGAATAGAAGGAGAAGGAGACGGCGGTACGCGAGAGGAGGAAGGTTCGTAGATCCCGTGGGCGCGAAAGAAGCCAGAGACACGAGTGAACGACGAACGGAGAGTGAAAACGTATTCAGGCAGAGTAGCAAGAAGGAAGTGGAGCAAGGCGGAAAGAGCCATTCCGAGACAGAGAAAGAGAAGCAGACGAAGAAGGAGTAAAATTTGCAAGTCGAGAAATATATAAAGGCGCTACCTGTGTAAGCGCCACTTAAAACTTCATACTGCCAACCCTCTGCATCAGCTTCCTTTTCCGTTCGCTTTCTTTGAGCCACCATATATAACCAAGAACGGGAAAGAAATATTGGGTAAGAGGAATATTTCCAGTGCCTTCATTTCCCCACCATTTTCATCGGATGATCCAAACAGATGATATTCAAGGTCGTCGAGTGGAAAAAAAAGGTTTGAAGAAAAGCTTTTATCAGTTCATATCGAAATGACATGGAAAATTTTTCGTATTAATGAAATTTCGATGCTGTGAGTCTCCATGGACTCGAAGGATCCACAGGGAGTCCGTTCGGAATTGGTTTTTCAAATAAAATTACAAAATGCGTGAACTTCCCGATAAGTATACACTTTGATCGAATTCCTTCCATCTCTTGATATGTGCACACGATAAATGAAAAGTCCTGGCACGATTGTGGTATAAATAGTTACACACAAGCTCGTTCCATCCTTTCGTCCTCCACAGTGAATAATCCTTTTTCGGCAAGTTTGATATACAAATATAATGGAGCCGCATATCATAGCTCGTAAAGTGTTGACTCTTGGTTCTATAACTCGGAAGGACAATTCAGAGGCGAGGTCTTGAAAGGAAAAGGAAGCGGAGATCGGAGAAGCGATTGTGCTCCTTGGGACTTTGAAACAGTATTCCAAAAGAGAAAGAAGCAGAGAGAGAAAAGCAAGAAGAGCGAGAAAAGGGAAAGATAAGGAAGAGAAGATTCTGAAGGCAGGAAAAGCTATTCGGCCAGCAGAGTGACCTCGTCTCCCACTTTTAAACGAGGGATATATGAACGCACGCGGCATAAGCGTATGTAAAACGGTAGGAGATTGTATCCATACTCGAGATATTATATCCTCTTGTTGTTGTTGTATGTAAACGTACACTCGGTTGTCTTCGAAGCTCTCCTGGTGCAACATGCGTTTTCTGAATGTGTACATACGCGCTTATTGTGCAACGTGCATGAATGAGCTTAGTGCAAAATGCATCCGTGTGTGCGTTTGTACAAGAGAAAGGATAACGAAAAAACGCAACGAGGGTTCTAAACACACTTTCTGTTGACAGTGGATTAGAATGAGCGTCTCTTTCAAGCATTGTTCAAAATCACATGTGGTCGCTTTATCTTTAATAAAAAAACACTAGCCCTCCGTGAAATCCGTGGGAACGAGATTAAGCGTTCAAAAAATAAAAATCGTGTTTTTAAATTTCTGGTAAATCCAATTGTTCCGTATACGGACTAGTGTGAAGCGACAGGATTACCGCAAACTCAGCTTTGGTGAAAAGCTAATTACTTGGATGGGAGGGGCTCGCCCCTCAATCGCTGAGTCTGTAAAAACATGGATGTCCGCATCAGCTGGACTGGTAACAGGTCTCTTTGGCTCTCGAGGAAATTCCATACAGTATAGTGAATAGAGGTTGTGGGAAATTCTCCTGGGGGATTGCACCAGAGTCGGTTTGAGTCAGTTAAGTAGGAAATAGTAGAAATAAAGTGATGGGAAGGGCTCGTAAAAAGCCGTAAGCGGTATGCACGGCAAGATTGAAAACATAAGAGAATGTCACCGTTTCATTTACGGCATAATCATGTCACTTTGGCTAACTGTAAGCTCGAAATTATCCTACGAATGTAGCGGATAAATAAGCTTCTCGGGGCACAAATATGAAGCATACAGGTTACATAATGCTCACAAGTCCAGCAACGATGTGAAAAGTTGTATGGCTACGAGAGTATGAAGTTGTTAGTCACGCTTGCCAGAGTAAAGGCATCTCGCTCGAACGGAGCAAAGCGAAACCTCCTTTACTTGTGCATTAAGAGGTGAAATAAAGAGGCGCTTGAGGAGCGGTCTCAGGGAGCGACGAGGAGGCGGCTAAAACCCTGAAGAGTCCGTCTCCACCCTGTTAGCCTTGTTATCTTCGAGCTGCACCGATTGGAGAGTCTTTAATTATAAACGCCGAAAGTATACGGTGAGCAAACCGCGACTAGACGACAATTTTATATTTTATGATAGAGCCCTTAAAGACGTTGTGAGCAAAATTTTCTATCGATAGAATTCCTTCAAATTTGCACCACACAAAGAGAACAGTGATATCTAATAGCTCGCGCAATTTTGTGAGGTCTCACCATGTAGAAATCGAGATATTTATTTATAAAAATCACGATTTTCAGAAATTTTCTCGTAAGAGCGCGTCTGTTAAAAGTTTCAATTTTCAACATGAAATATTTCGATTTATAAATGGTGAAGCCTCTCAAAACTTTGCATGCACTTTTGTGTAACATCGAAGAAGCTTTATTTAATTTTTCAGAAAAATCGGTCGTCAAATTTTTTCAAAATTCTGCTTGGACAATCTTGGATTTAAGTACCTTGTCCTTCAGTCAATTTGTGACGACTTTTTTAAATGAACTTTGCAAGCCATTTCGTATGGAAAAAAAAACTGAAAATAAACATTTAGATTTGACCGTCGCCATACAACGTCCTTAAGGGGTAATAAACATAATACTGACCAGGGTTGAGACGGCAAGATAACGAGGGAGAGAGATATACACATAAAACGAATATGATACGGGGGAAGAAATATAGCGCTGAAACGAGCGTCTCAATGTCGAAATTTTAGACGTTCGGTCATTGTTATACAATAATAACCCGAGATCCTGGGGCGGACGCAATAAAAATTCACTTCCTCATTCTTCTCTCCTATATTCTCTTGTCTCTTCACTCCATTTGTTTTTACAAAGTCTCTTCTGCCACAAAAACGTGTAGTACCTAATTTATACAGTGGGTATGTATGTGCTACTCGCACGGAAGAATTGACGAAGCTTCTTCATAAAGACTTTGCTGGCTCTTATAATGAAGCTTCGGTACTTCCGGCTTTTTTACTTCTTCGTCGTCTTTTATTCTTGTTTCCTTTATTACTATACTATTTTTCTCATACGCTCTTCCGCGTGTCTCCACTCGTTCTTCCGACTCTCACGGCAATATATACGAAAATTTATAGATATATATATGTGTATACATGTGTGCACAATTGCTTGTTCATGTACGTTCACGTGTCTCCTTCTTTCTTCTTTTTTCCGAAAGGTTTCTTCGTAAACCGAAGCCAGACAGTCAGATAGTAAAACTCGGCATAAAAGAACAGAGAAAATACAGTATTTTACGATTTCGTTGCATCTCTCTTCCAGTGAGATCCCAAGCAGTATTGGCCGAAAGTCCCCAGGGGCTTAGAATTACCCGAAATTGTCGATCAATAGATCCTTTCGCTTCGTCCGCTAAACTCCTTCGGAATCTCGTTATTCCCAACGTACCTCGTTTGCTTTATTGCTTTTCAGATGACTATTTTTTACGGAACCAAGATACCAGCTCGTCTCGGGAATCTTCTTAACTCGAACTTTACGATCATTTCGATATAATGATTTTTATTAACAGAAATATAAAAAAATAAAAGAAAATCGAGGTACGAACGCAAAGATGAATTCGGGAGCTCAAAATTGAAATAAAAAAGCCAACACATTAATTCCAATCGAAAAGAAGAACAATTGACAGTTTTGCACATAGTCACCGAATTTCTGTCAATTATTTATGAATAACATTTTTTTTTCTACCGGAAACAATATTCATGAAATTTGTTTTTTTTTATCGTTACAGGTAAGTACCAGGATGACACGATTTTTGGAGGTTCAACGATTATGGCTTTGAAAACCGTCTTCGTTTTTTCGATCGATGAGCGTAAGTCGCTGGATTTTATTTAGGGGTCGCGAAAATAAATTTTCCGAGCTGGGGTACATGTTTATTTTGCTATCTTCCGTAAGACACACAGTTCTTCAGGATTATCTTGGTGACATGCTCTCGGAGGAGGAGAACTAGATCGGTCATGAGCAAAGAGTGAGACGTATATAACGTCGGATCCGTGAACCCTGTACCCTTGTAATCCCTCTTTACTGTTGGACGACGAGAGCACCCATGTCGCCAAGAGAGACACACTAAGAGAGCGAGAGAGTGGTAGTGAAGGAGAAAGAAGACGATAGAGGAGATACAGAGCGATAGAGTCAAGCTTGAATGCACGAGAGACGATTTTCTCGTTCCTCTCTTTTCACCATTATATTCTGTACCGAGCTCGTCACACTGTAACCTGTATTTTTTTTTGCCTGGGCCTTCTCTTCGTCCCTCGTTGACATGACTCCAACGATGTGTTTCTGGTTTCAGGATATGATCCTTCTTCTCAACATCCAACCTGTATTCTCATCCCTTGAAAATGAACGCGCCCACCCTCTTGTTTTCAGCATCATTAATTCCACGAAAAAACCATCACAAGAATTTTTCTCGCGTCCGGATTCTCAGCCATCTCTGAACCAACCCCTTAACGTTTCAACCGATAAGATAAATCGAGTTTCCAGTTTGCTCAATCTTGTGACGCGGCGTATTTTCACCCTTCCGGAAAGACCCTAACGACGATATTATTCCCCGAAAAGCTTTGAACCTCAACCAGCTAAACTATAAAGCTTAATTTTGATTCAAACATTCCGAGCTTGGAAAAAGTAGTTCAAAAAGTTTCAATATCTATGTTTCTCGTTTAACGAACCATGCAAAAATCAACGTTGATGAAAAAGTTATAGAAATTGCATTTCGGCGAAGCAATAGGTCAGTAGGTATAATTAATTTGATACGAAACTTGGTCATGATAAAGAAGCTTAATTGAAACCTGATGAACGTTTTTTCTATAAATTGTTTAGATTCTGGATCAAACTTCGAAATTGTGACAAAGCATGTTGAGTACTTATAAAACTTGTCAATGTTCATTGTTCAATAAACAGTTTCTGAATCGTCGTAAAATTTGTACACGACCTCCTGAATACTTGATGTAAAAAAATACCAAATTTTAAGAATTCTGTCATTATTACTTTAACCACCTTAAGGTGTAAATAAAAAAAGATGAGAAAATTCTGCAAATTTAGTATGTTTTTGAATGAAGTATTTAAGAGGTCGTGTACAAATTTCACGACGATTAGGAAGCTCGTTATAAAAAAATTACCATTTTGTTGAGAACAATTTTTCAAACGAATACAACAAATATTTATGAATAATCTTCATTTCGTTCCCGTTGCTTTCAGTATATTGTAGATATTGAAAAATTGAGAGGTAAAAAAAAACTTATCGCAAAGTTGTACCAGTTTCCATAAGACTACATTTGACTACATCTAATTTATCAATTTTAATTGTCCAATAACGAGCTTCCTAATGGAGTGAAATTTTGATACGATCTCTCAAATACTTCATACAAAAACATACCAAATTTTCAAAAATTTCTCATCGTTTGCGGTTTGCGACTCAACATCTTTAATTCTCTCGCTACAGAGTCTGACTTCACGTGCCGTTGTTCTTTTCGAACATGCTACTTTGAATTGTTATTTCATAGAATGCTCGATAGAATGACTACGCTCGACTACATCTAATTTCGTAATGTTAATTGTTCAATAACGAGTTTCCTAATGATCATGAAATTCTTACGTGATCTCTTAAATAATTCATATACAAAACCATACAAAGTTTTCAGAATTTTCTTATCATTTGCGATTGAGGCCTCAATATCATTGATTACGTACTAAATTATTGCTTCCTAATCCCTATAACTTTGTCATAATCATCCTTTTTGACGAAAACAAATTTATATAGAAGTTTACCCATTAAAGATTGTTCGCTATAAAACTTGGGGCGTTTCATTTCATCTATTTACTATTAGATCGTGGCGTACACGAAGTTATCCTTAATGTGCTCACGGCATACATTCATCGTTAATGAAAACGTCAAACTTAGGATCGAGCTGACATCAAAGAACATCAGCCCTCTGTTCTTTTAATTTCCACGACTTTTCTTTACTCACGAAATTCTCCTGACTTTGCGACGACCGAGTCACGATCTTGCTCCTGATTCCATTCAAGTTTATGCAAACGTACATTATGCGTTTATACAATTAACTTCCGCCGAAAAGCACAAGCATATGGAAGCTTCGAAGCGGATCAATTGCTCTTAACGAGCTCGTAATATAATTTACGTCATTAACGGGAAGCAATGCAACGTTGGATGGGCTTTTACTTAATTGTAAATAAAAACCAGTGAATTGTTAAGTAGCCGGTTCGTGAAAGGAATACCTTTATTTCATTCCCCATAGCAATGGCCACAACATACATTGAAATTTTGTTGTACATATTTATTAAGTATGAATATCTATGTGTGTAAACAGACGAGATGGATTTCTCGATGGTACATTTTGTACTTTAGACTCGTATTATAAGTATTCGTGCAGCATCGCGTACACTGGCGTTTGTCTCACATAAATCCCCGTATTCCATACCGAACATATACACGAATCGCGAGTGCCGTGACCCGCACGCGGTTATTCATTTTCTCAAGTGCATCTATCTAGGATGGACCCCCGATGAAATATTTATCTTTCCTTTGCTTCCTCGTTCGTTCCTTCGCGTCGCATTCTTTGGACCTCTTCTTCCTGTTCGGTAGTATAGTACGGCTTTTCTCTTTTCTTATAGGGTGTCCCCACCGATGGTTATTTCCGTGAAGTCGCAAGTTCAGATAATACTATTTGCAGTCGGCTTGGTGCGTGTCCTCGTGAATTCCCAAAGTTCGTTCAGGGCTGTTCAGTCGCACGGTATGTGCTGGAAAATCTTTTTGAAAATGGTTCGATACATCGAGCGCTTTCGACTTTTTGCCTCGGAATTCGATGCTCGCATCGAGTCTACGATGTCCATTGTCCGTGGGACACCCTGTATATAGATTTATATCTTTATCTTTCTATATATCTTATATATATATTTTGCTTCTCTTTGCACCGGGTCTTTTTTGCTGAGCAGTGGGCAGTGTGCTCTGGCGAGTGGAGAATCCGAGAGGTGCAACGCCCGGACCTAAAGGTACGAATCTCGATGTCCTCGAAGCTCGCGATCGTCGATTTCATGGAAGCAAGTATAGCGCGCCGTAGTTCTCATTGCTCTTTTGCTTATTCGAACCTTTTACAGAACCTTGAGTCAGAGCTCGATCATAGTCGAGGAAAATTCTCACATTCAAATGGTGAATGTGATATTTTGGTGCGAATAGGTATTCGATCTTCATGAGACTCTCTTTGAGGGCCGGAGGGTGTTTTGTATCGTTGACGATGTCATCTTGATCAACGATGACGAATCCCTCGGGTCTTTTGAAATTTAACCATTTCCAGATTGTCTCGCGTATCGTCGTTCATTGCCGCAGCCACAATAATAAAGCTCTTCCACGCCCTACATGCCTGGACTTTCATTTATCTCATGAAATCTTTCCCTCGTCCAATTATTTTTTAACAGCCACGTCGCGTCCAGTATTCTGTCCCTCGCTATTTTATTTGATAATGCGTTGTCAACGAGATGAGTCACGAGTCGAGTAATAAAGCGAGCAGCAGGGATTAAAACAAGTCGCGGAAACGGTTTCGCACCGTTTTTACTGCTTCTCGCACGCGTTGCTTCCTCTCTATTGCCGGAATTTCTTCGGTTTCTTCGCTCTCGAATCCTCTTTAGCTGCTCCCCTCACAATGTAGCCGTGCGGCTCCCCCCACTCCTCCTTCTTCCTTCCGCGCCCCCAACACTGCTCGTGCGGTCATCGGGCTATCAACATAACTGTTATGTGGCCAGTTTTACCTTCACATGTCTACCTGTGTGTGTCTGTATCCGAGGTACGCGTGTCCGGGAAGTTGGCTCAGTGCAACGCTGCGATTGCGTCGCCTCCCACGCACGTGTACGATTCAACAATCTCAACGCCAGCATTGTGCGTGCACCGTTAACCTCCAACGTTATAACGTAACGTAATAACACTTGCTTCTAAATGATATCGCTTGACCTCAAACGAGAATGGACTCTGTTACACAATAAAATAAAAACCTTTCCTCGTTCCTTTACAACGGCCTCGCTGTCACACTCTTTTTTCTGCTTTTCAGCTCTCGCGGTCATACGATACCCCGATTAGTTTCACCATTTTTTGGGCAAAGCAATTCTGACAACAAAACCATAAATTTTACATTCCTGCGAGAGAAAACTTTTCGATCGAATCCTCTGACAAGATAACACACGAAAAAACAGTAAAATTTTCGTTAGTATCGATAAATCTTTTTGGAGTACAGTTTTAAAAGAGTTTTCGTAACGAATTCGGTTTGATGAACTTCCATTGACAGTGAGCGCTCGACTATTTGGAAAAGGTATCCGAACAAACATTATCCTCAACGAGACCCCGAAAAATAGCCTCATCCCACGATCGAATCAGAATTGCCGGTAGTCGTGAAAAATGTTGGACACTCATTCAATGCGATGTGAAAGCTTCTTTGAATTTTCTTCCGAACCAATCGCTCGTTATCTCGATCATCAAAGTATCTTGCGGCTGAATACTGCTGTTTGGCATACTTTTAAAACATGAACGGTAAATTTCAATGTTCACTGAATTATCAGGCTTTTGAAAGGTTTATGAGATGCGAGATGGCTTGATGTTGTTGCGGGGCGTATAAATGTTTTTCGAGAATTATGGACAAGAAGTGAAGCGATATGGTTGATGGGCACGAATAAAAAAAAATTGACCTTCAGGTTATTAATAAGATTGCAGGGCAGTGCTATATCATTTTTTCCAGAAAATACGCGTGAACGCTTCAACGAATTAATACATGATAGTGATCCCAAAAAATTTTATCGTAAATTCTGAAATTGCCGCAATGGGAACTTCTTGATGGAAATAAAACGTTCATCTTCAGAGTTTACTCGTCCGAATTAGTTACGTACTGCATTACACTTTTTTGGGGTGCGGAATGTGAGCACAGTCCTGTGGTTATTACGCGATGAAAAAAGTGTATACAATACATAAGTGGCCATGAATTGGAACAATTTCGAGCTCTGAAATTGAGCAATCAGCAAAAAAGGATAATATAGTAATGAGACGGTACGTGGTACATATCCGTTCCGAGTACTAAATTTCTGTGGTCAGCAGGTTCGCGGCGCGTTGAATTCCTGGATGAATGTTCGAAGGGATTGGTTGCGTTTCTGGGACCCGGGATTACATCCCAAAATTGAGCAATCTTAAGGTTGAGACCCTGTACAAAAAACTTCCGCGTAGAAACACCTTCCGGAATCGTTTCCTCGAAGGACAATACGAGAGTTATTTGTGGGTTTGGAAATGTTAATATTTTTACAAAATCTGTGAACTTATTATTGTTTTATTGTTGTAAATACAAAATCAAAAGATTTTTAGTGCTAATATCGACAGATTTAAACATCACATCAAGTTTTCAACGCGTTCCCAGGCTCTTGAAATGTCCAGGCGACCAACATCTTATCCGCCAGTAATTCACGATTTTCTTCGTTACAAGAAGACTTGTAGGGAGGTCCACAAGCATCATTTTTAGCCAGCAGCACCAGAGCCCAATTAATTTCTACCGTTTCTCGTGAAAGAGTGAAAAATTAAGACAAGAGATTCACGCGGTACTTCCATTCACGCCTGAAGCCTTCAATTACCGAGGCTCCTCGCGCGCTCGTACAGATATACAATTATATCCAAGCGCTTCCTGTTTCAAGTGTCTCGGCTGAAAACGGATGTTCCCCTTTCGGCGAGTGGACGCATAATTTTTCGACCAAAGTGCCAGCACGTAAAACTGGTGAACTTGGTACAAAAAAAACGTTGAAAAAAGACGAATAGGCAGAGATAAAAAAGGACACAGTCCGAGGAGCAGAAAAGAGGAAAAAGGTAGAGAGACGAGAAGAAGAGTACGAGAGAGAGAGAGAGAAAGAGAGAGAGAGAGAGAGAGTGACGTGGATAAAGTGAACCCGAGCGAGCTGAATAAGTTGAAGAAAACGGAGGAGCTGCTGATGGAGAATGTGTATAAGAGAAAGCAAGTAGGAAAGTTGGAGATATACAAGTAGCGAAAGACCGTTGAAATGAAGAAAGAGCCGAGAGGGGGGATATGCGAGAAAAGAGTGAGGAAAAAAAAGAGGGAAAAAGAGAAATATAAGTGCAACTAAGAGAAAGAGGGAGAGAAGAAAAGTGAGAAAGCTGTAGATATATAAAAGAAAACGGAGTGAAGTAGCGCCTGGAGGTTCCATGAGAGCCCAGACATGAGGCGATGGTCGCGCGGTAGGTGTACCCAGGGGGCTATTAACCGTTCGCAAACAATGATCTAGAGGCGAAAGTAGCTGTGCGGTACTCGACCATACCATCTTATCGGAATTCGGTCTCTCTGTATGGTAGAGTCTTGAGCGTGGGCAAACTTGCGGTAGAAAATGAGACTGAACGGAACAGAAGGAGCAGAGAAGAAAGACGGAGAATAACACAGAAGCGACGATGATAAGGGAGAGCTCTTTTGAGAGACCGCCTAATTTGGCGACGGAGCAGCAAGCTAAGCTTCCACTAGGGGAACTTCGAGTCCCATAAAAGTTGGTGAAATATTTATTTTTCTTCCCGCCACAACTGAACCAAAGAATTCTATAGTATGAGCTCCAATTTGTTGTTAATGTTAATTTTTTTTTAAATGTCTCTAAAAATCTTTAAAAAATATTTCGCGAAACATAGAGCCAAGTGTCATTCGAATGATGAGCAATAATCGTGTAATTGAGTGCAGCGAAAAACGAATTAAATCGCGCGCGCGTAAGTCGCCTCGCATTTCCGCATTTGTATGACAAATTACTACTGTTTGTAATTTTATGTTCCTGCGTATATTCTCGCGGATTTTTACGAGCTACTCCAAGGCCATGAATCCCCGTTCTCCATTAAGGTCAGTGTTTCTGGGACAATCGTCAAGAGTGTTGCTCTAGACACACGCCTTCTTGATGCACTGCGATGATCTGACATTTTCGCACGAGGTCATACGACAATTCAATCCAAATGACAAAGTCCTAGTGAAAAAAGAAAATTATAATGATTTTTTATCACGGTGTTATTTCAACATTGACATCTGCCGTAACGATAATCGATGCCAGCGGTTCAAACGTTTCTTTTTTTTTTTGCATTGCCAATTTTTTTTTCCTGTCGAGGAAATTTTATTACCGCACCGTACCTTCCGTTGTAGCTGTTCAAATATAGAAATATATGTATTTCCTGTCAAGTCACCCGGTATACTTATCCCGTTAAAATACGTTAAGAAGATACGGGCGGAGCTGCGCAACCGCGTGCATTCCGTCTTCGCAAGATGGTTTGTTGAGCGTATTCGCCACTCTGTATAAATAAAATATGAATGTACATTTGTGCGTCCAAGGCTTATTAGGGTCGATTCAGAAGGTTTGCCATATCCTGAACATTTTATCGAAACATCTTCTCCCTGTGAGAGTCCACCGACGCGACTGGATGTGCGTGCTCACTTGGATAAATAAAAAAACGAGTACATGAAATTCCGTGAGGTTGAGCGTCTTGTATACACGAATCCATCTCTGGACTCCTGTCCGGTAGAACGCACACCAGTGCATGGATTGCATCGATCCTGATAAAGGTATTTTTTAATATTTCACTCTCGCGCGCTTGCTGCTTTATTTCCTCATAATCGTAGGTGTAACGTGTGTATACACAACATTATGCCGAGTTCGTATTAATGTACCGAGAGCTTCAAAATACGTGTCAAAACTTGCGCCTAGTTGCAAGGCTGAAAAAAATCATTTTCTTCACGATTTTTTTCTGGAAAGGCATTCCATTTGACCAAAATATGTAGAGGGAAGTAAATGTGGTCGTAGCTTTTGACTTTACATCGGCATTTTTTATTTTCTGAAATATTGATTGACACTGCTCCTGCAAACGATTGCCTGGAAGACCCGGAAAAAGTGTCTGGCGGTGAGCACGAAATCTTTGCTTTGAATGATCGAAAATGAAAAATAAAAGCAAAAAGATTCTTTTAGTGGGTGAATCTAGGTATTGATCGAAGGAATGTCACGTCCGTTTGTTCGTATGGACGGAAGAGATTGATTATATCGTCAATTGGATGATTCCTGAACCGTGATCTTGAACACCGTGAAATGGAGTGACTTTGAGATTGAAGATTTTCAGGCTTGGATTTAACGCAGTCCAACTTTTGTTTCAACTGTTGGAACAGCCTGTACCGATGTACACGTAAGAATTGCTCACAATTCTCTGGCTACCGCTCGTTACGCTGTCGAGTACAACGGTGCATCTGCGATGCATCGGAGGCGTGCTCCAGTGGCAGAGAGCATCAGGCACGTATTATATTCGCATTTCACAAGGTGCAACGTGCATTGGCAACTTGTGAGATCTCCACACCAGGCAAATGCAAATACGGAATCTCGTACTTCATCCCTCGAGTATATATTTATCATATATGCTATGTTTTCCGAGTATATAGCGAGCCGTTATTCCGACCAGGCATAAAAGCGATTGATAAGCTTATAACGATGTACTTGAGCTGCAAAAATCCGTCGGTTCATCCGCATCCGACAAAATGCCCAATGTAGGAAATCAAACATTGCCGAAGCTGTTATCAGAGTTTAATTTCCGAGAAATTCAATTTTTCATCCATGTTTATTTTCCATTCATTAAATATTTTACTCGAGGGCTCATTGTTTGAATTTAAATGAAATTACATAATGCGAAAAGTTCGGCAAATATTCAATCGAGACTCATCAAGATATATTGACAAACATTTACATTCGAGAAACCGGAAACCGCGTGAGCAACTAAAAAACCAAAACGTTAGTATCTCCTGTTGGTTTTTTTTTACATGCTGTTGCCAGATTTTAGATTCTAGAACTTTTATTTCGCCATTTCGCTTGCTCTTGGCGTAATGGACAATTTTTTCTTTTGCAACATGTACCGAGTTCCGAACAGTCGTACGTTTCAGAAAATATGCTAGATTTTTTTCTACTTCCGTCTCGTTTCTCGTCTCTCGGTCTTTCTGGAGGTCTGAATTTTTTTCGCTTTCATCGTACAAGATTCAACCGGTGCGTTATGCATCCTGAATCTTGCTCTCTGGTCAGGAATTGGAAGCATATGAATATTCATGTCACGTGGAAATGGCAGAGTGTGCTGGTAGATTATTTAACTCAGAGCTCGTACGACAGGAAAAGATTCTCCAGAGGGAAAACGACACGAGGGCAATGTGTGCGACTCACACTTATTCTGCTTAGCGTCATCTAAACGCACGTGCTAGAATTCTCGTCCAGCAGAGAGGAGTAAAAGTGTCTGGCCACCAAACGTCCCGAATATTTAGCGGCCATCAGCAGAGAAGAGTCGAGAGTTATTCTTCCCGTGTGGATTTGTACGAATGCAGATTGACGTTGAACCTCTTGCCGGTCTACTGAGTGGCGCCCTTTTGTGTCAAGCGAATATTTAGCGTTGCTATGGCCAAGTCAGGACATGAGAAGTAATCCGAACCAGGTGTCCGCGTACAATTTTCAGAATCTCGAGGTCAACGACACCGCCATATCTACGACAACAATGGTGACGCATCTTGATGATTCATGACCCAACACGTATTACAAGCGACGAATACTGCTTCTATTGAATGAACGAAGCTTACTGGGAATAGAGGCATAAAATACGAGGGAAAAGCTGGTAGAGCCGTTGACTGGCATTTATCGTCATATATCTGGTTAATTGACACGTTGATTTCTCACCAGGAACCACTACGACTGCCCCTAATGCAGGCATTTGAATTGAAGGTCCGCATAGAATGATGATGGTATCTTAATTGTCTTTCCAAAGTAAAAAAACATGTGAGTGACTTTTCATTCCGTTGCGGTGGTTAGCAAAAGCTACCTAGCTAACCAGCATCAACCCCTCCAATTAGTCGGTGTGGACTCTATTGGCAGAAAGAATGAAGAAACGAGAGACAACGTTCCAGAGGCGGAAACGCTGCTACTGAGGGTATTCCTGGCCTGAAAGCATTCTCACAATATACGCTACACTCTCCGCTACTTTCGGACCATCCATATAGATACTCTTACCCCGTTTATCCCATTCTTGTACTCTCCCAGTCTCTTACTCTCTTTTTCACCTCTATTTTCTCACACAGACACATTTCGACACACTTTTATCTTATTTTCTTTCATTTTCATTCGGCAGTCTCCATCTCGCTTCTTCCTATCATTTTCTCCTCCAACTCCATTCGCACTCGTGTTCCAGCCAACTTGCTCGAAAAACATTCTCACGAAGGAACTTTCATTAAACTCGGGACTGTGCAGCTCGAAAGGAGCTATAGGATTGGACCATGGATGGGCAGCATGAAGATAGAATCCTTATCTCCAGAACTCGCTCCAGCGCGATAAAACTCACAGAAACCAAAGCAAGGTGACCTTTTGCTTTTAGAGCACAAGCTCATGGCCTGATTACGTCCGAAAGGAAACGACACATAATAGTCAGGACGAAAGTGCGATAATATTGTCTTACCTGTTACGATTCAGCGTGGACATTAAAGTGATCAACATTCTAGCGATAGCTACAGCGAGGCAAGGAGAAGGATTGATTATTTCCAACGTCACATGCTTCACAGCTTCGATGCTCTTTCAGTGACTTCCAGAACAACAAATGGAGAATGGGAAATAAGATAATATCACTAAGAGTTCGATTTAGATGGATCTACGAGGGCTGAAATGGTTTTTTGATACATCGTGAACCTGAAGATGCCGATTAGGTAACGAAGAGCGCTTGGGAAGTGTCATGGCAATAGCAGAGTCATTATTATGTTTTGAAAAACAAAAAGCACTGCCGAAGCAAAATAAAGTCTAATGAAGTCGACTGAAAGGACGAAAGGTGAAAAAGTTACGGACGAAGGATTGCCAAGACCAAAACTCCATTTTCCCGTTCCCCTCACAAGCAGCACTCTATGTAGTAACCATTCTATCGGGTTCGTCAGGCTTCTTGGCAATATACTGCCGGGCGAAGTAATCAATAATCCATGAAAGCGCGTCTTATTATTCGAAGGCGGAAGGTCCCTGTAGTCCAACGTGGAAAAGCTTTGCTTCAGTTGACTACAGCTGCTACGCGCGCGTCTTGTCGCCAACCTTTCAACACTTTCCTTTCATTGCACCTTCGCTCCGTCGTATACTCGCTTGTTCTCTACTGGCTCCAATGCCACTAGAGCTCGTTATTATCTTGACTAATTGTTTCCAACTTCTTCGAATCGTTCGCCACAATGTAATGATTGAAACGATCTAAGGAATCTGAAGGGCAAAGAAGGTTCAACCGAAACTCCTATAGTTTAACGATTGTGCGAGAAACGAGTCGTTTTCGACCGTTTATACAGCGAGCGTAGTAATTCTATGAAATAACAATTCAAAGTAGCATGTTCGAAAAGAACAACGGCACGTGAAGTCAGACTCTGTAGCGAGAGAATTAAAGATGTTGAGTCACAAACCGCAAACGATGAGGAATTTTTGAAAATTTGGTATGTTTTTGTATGAAGGATTTGAGAGATCGTGTCAAAATTTCACTCCATTAGGGAGCTCGTTATTGAACAATTAAAATTAATAAATTAGATGTAGTCAAATGTAATCTTGTGGAAACTGGTATAACTTTGCGATACGTTTTTTTTACCTCTTAATTTTTTATTATCTACAACATACCGAAAGCAACGGAAACAAAACGAAGTTTATTGATAAATATTTTTCGTATTTGTTTTTAAAATTGGTCTCAACAAAATGTTAATTTTTTAATGACGAGCTTCCTAATCGTCGTGAAATTTGTACGCGACCTCTTCAATACTTCACACAAAAACATATACGAAATTTTCAGAATTTTCTCATCTTTTTTTATTTCCACCCTCGAGTCGGCCCATTCATTTAGAAATATTATACTTTTTAATGATTTCCATTTAGGTATAGATTGACTATTATCGAAATTAATTAAAAGCATCGTCCACCTGTCTTTACCTACGTGTATGACTTGGAACTTTATGAAGATAATCGAAAATTTCGCCGCACATACACGGGAGAACGTAAAGTGCTCATGCACTTAGATTAATAAGAAGTTAGCTCTTTGGTTGAAAGAAAAACGCAGCCTGGAGAGACTAACCGAATGAGAAAAATCGATGAACGCCCCTGGGAAGATAGGGCCTTGCGAGCAGAATTTGGAATCGTGTTGAGAGCGAGGGTACGGAGAAAACGTGGTTTGGGGCGTCGCAGTGTTCCTCCACGAGAGAAGCAGACGAGAGCACCATCAGTACGACCGAGTTTCTAATTAAGATCGGGACAAGAGAGTTAAAGGTGAATATACAAGGCAAGCCAACATTCTGCGGACTTTATCGGTCAAATTGATCGGTGAATTTAACGAGTACCTGGTGAGCGGGTCGCCTAAATCAAAGTCATAATCGTAGCACAGCAGAAAGCCGTCAAGTTACTTATCGCACCAAGTTTCATCGTCGCTATAAGAATGTCGTTATAAAATTCTTTCCTCCGAAGGCCCAGTCAGAAATTCTGGTCGGTAGTTTACTAAGCTGAAATTTAATAAAGCATTGAAATTTAACGAAGAATATTAACTTTGCCAATAATCGCATGATCTCCAGTCACTCTTTTTCGAGGGGCATACTTTCGAAAAAGTTGATCGAGCTCGCTCATCCGGTCCATGAATATACATAGTAAAGGAGCGAAATTCCATCCCATGATATTTTTCCGCTCGATCAAACTCGGCGTTTCCATTTGAAAAAAAGTTTTCCGGTTCCAAAGCCGGCCATCACTTTCGACATAGCTACGTGATACGACGCGCGTGAGCATCTGAAACTGGAAGTCTAACGGAGCTGGACGAAAGAGAAAACCGAATCGACCATTGAGGAAACTTGGAGGAGCCAATAACTCGCGGAAATTCCTCGAGAAGTGGATTTAATTGACGGGACGCGGTCCCCTTATTGGCCCAGTCCTGGGGAAATGCGGAAGCTTTCCGAACGATCCCTCGAAAACTCGCAGCCTTGCACGGCCAACTATGACGACGATGTTCACTGTCGTCTTCCTCTTGCGAGAACTCATTTGCCGACTATATACTTCTCTCCTGCTCCGAGCTGTGCCGATCGTTTGCATCGGATCATTCTCCGAACGTTTGGCACGAATGAGTATCATCAAACTAATTACATTCCAAAGATGCTTCCGGATCTTCGTTTGAACCTCAAATCTGTTGGTGCAACAAAATAAACAAAACACAGAGTCGAACAACATATTTTATACTCGCTGCTTCCGATGTACGGTTCTATTATTAATATGCAGCATTTTCCTGCTCCTGAATATTCATGAAACTGCATAAAGCTCCATGAAAAAAAAAACACAAATCTCATCGTAAAATTAGTTTTCGAAACAATTCGTAGATAGATTTTAATGACGTCAAGATAAATAAAAAGACACAATACTGATCCACTATATCCCATTCTATCTGGGGTGGAAGTTAATGTTGTGACAAAGCGTTTATACGCCGTGGAAAGGAAAAAAATATATACTAACGTAAATGAAATCGCAATTAAATTCAGTTCAAAACGTTTCAGCAATCACTTTTGTCATATTCTCCATTTGTCGATAGAAAGAAAAAAAAAACACAACGTTACATTTTCTCTTGCACAGAATAATTAATATTCCGGCAATGTTAAGGACGTTGAATGCAACATTTTCTATCGATAGAATTCCTTCAAATTTGCACCACACAAAGAGAATAGTCATATCTAATAGCTCGCGCAATTTCAAGAGGTTTTATCATGTAGACGTCGAGATATTAATTTATCAAAATCGCAATTTTCAGTAGAATCTTATCAGAGCGTGTGTTAAGAGTTCCAATTTTCACCATTAAATATTTCGATTTCTAAATGGTCAAGCCTCTTAAAACGTTGCATACACTTTTATGCAATACCATCAGAGAAGCTTAATTCAGTTTTTCAAAAAAATCGGTCGTAAATTTTTTTCAAAATTTTGTTTAGTACATAGCAGATACAGATTACCTCGGACAATCTTGGATTCAGAGTATGTTGTTTTTTAGTCAATTTTTAACAAGTTTTCTTAACGAACTTGGACTCGCACACCATTTCGTGTGTAAAAAGAACTGAAAACAAAAATTAACATTTGACCGTCGCCATAAAACGTCCTACTGTCGATGCGGCTATTAAAATAGACAGCATTAGAGTGGAAGTGTTATCCACGAGGTTTGAGGCCATTCCAGCGACGTAAATCATCAGGGACGACAGCATTCCCAATAAGCCTGTGTTCTCACCCCCGGTGAAATTTCATTTCGCAGGCCGGAAACATTTCTTCGTGTCGTGAGGATATCAACGTCAATCCTCTCGTTTCGTCGACGGCGACGGAGAGAGCCTCGAGAAGAGAATAAAAGTGACAACAGGGGGAGAATGATTCGCTCGATCCCTATGCCCTACCACCGTAAATTACTATTCGACGTTGAGCTTTAGGTACGAATACACACGCGAGCCATGTAACTGCTATTTTTCCATTCATCGAATGGTTTTCACAAGTTAGTATTGACGCGGCAGTACGTCCGGGTAATATAATCTCGAAATTCGACAAACAGGAAATACGAGTGTTGGAATATTGCCGAATCGGAGGAAAATGGTGCAATAAATATGTGAAAATGGTCGGCAAATTTAACCAAATTCCATCGCGTATTTTTTTCAATTATTTATTCATCAATTCAGTTTACACGTGAGTATTCATCAGTTCTTTGCAAGTAGGGCATCGTAATAGTCGTAAAAGACTCGAGCATATAATGAAAGGGAACTCTGGGAGCATAGATTTGGAAGTTTGCTCAATATATTCCCTCATTCATTCGTAAGTTTTTATTATTTTACGTAAAAATCGTCTTACGGCTGAATGAATAGCTAGCAATAAAATGACAATCCACCCTTGGTGATGGCAATAAAATTTTCAATGAAAACTTAAAAAGCGTCATATACGTAATAAAATACTCGCTTAGCCATGCAAATGGTAGTGGTTTGATTTTATCAATCGTAAGCTCGCGATCGATCAATTTCTCATTCATAATTCATGATCACCCATCCAAGTATGAGCGTGACCAAAAGTAAATTCAACCCTCGGCGATCGGCGACTGGTACGCCGATGCACGAGATGGCAAAACGGCTGCATGTCTTTCCTTTGCAGTGAGCACAGTTCAAGAACTTTGATATTATCTCTACTGGAAAGAAAAAAAAGGCAATAAAAAATGTTTTGTCAACTGAAACATTTGGAATCGAGCTTCTGCGAATAGCCATTGACGATTCTTCTAGGCTTGCACTGAAGTAGTACTGTTGGTTTTAAAATTACTGTTTAGAATCCCAAAAGGAATTCCGTCGAGTCAAATTTTCAAGAGGCTACAGAGAACCAGAAAAATCTTATTCGTATTGGTAGTCTCATACATTGGCATTGAGTTTTATGATAAATCTCAGTTATTATTATATTTTACAATTAATTCTCATCAATTCTTCGGAAGAATCAGTTTTCATTGTGAAATACAATCAACTGTATGAAATAAATTTAAAATTCATGAAATTACCAGAGCGAATTTTTTTTTTTTTCTGAATTGGATATACATTTCAGCCTCCTCCTTGCCAGGTCAACGCTTCATGTTGTTTGATGTCAGGATATTAATCAGATGAAATAGCGCGTTTTTGTAAGTCTTTTCATTTATATATTATTTTTCCTCCTTCATTGGAGATTCCTGCAGAAGCCTCTTCTCGGTGCATCATTTTTTTCCTTTTGCTCACTGAATATATAAAATATCCGGCGGCAGTGACCGATGTCGTTTATGTCTGGCCGTAAAGTTTCTCCCCCACTTAATACCCGTATTATGCACATCCATATGTGCTCACATAGAAACGATTTTCAGCTGTGATTTGCTGCTACATATACCGAGTGTCTCAAAAATTACGCCACCCGATGTTTCGAGGCTGCGAATAGATCGAGATTATTCGGAGCAAGAAACTTGGGATTAACTTTTTCACTGCAATAGGTCCTTGGAGAGATATAAACTCGTTCGTACTCCGAATGAGCCAAGTTCTACAAAGGAATGTGAGGCGGAAGGGTGAAAGGTGGAAATTACCCGTTGTACCATGTCGTTCGAGCGGATAGACGCATACGTAGTCGCTTTGTGCTTGCCTCAACAATTTCTTACAGCTCCTTAAGGTCTCTGCGTTATTTCTGTTTAATTAACAATTCGTCATCTATGCATCGTTGACGAAAATGGGAGAAAAGTTGTGCCTCTAAAATTGCACAACCTAACGACAGGCTCACACAGCTTGGGGGTGAGTTTCGGGACATCCTGTGAAATCCAGTCGAATTACGTTTCCCGTGAGCGAAGGCTAGTATGTCGCATATGAAGGTGAGCAGAGAGGTTGAAGGGAGAGTCGTGGCTGCTATGGCCAGCTCGCCATAACTAGATAGCGAGGGGTTCTCACCCCTTGGGGGTTGGAGAGCTTGCCTAGTTGGCGATTTTGGAGCGTCTCTCTGTGTCCCAGGTCGTTTGGCTTATCGCAGCTCGAGTGTCAAATGTCCGGTCACATAGGCCCGTGAGCGCGACGATAATAACGACAATAATGGCGCGTGAATAAAAACGCCTGGTGTATGTGACGTCGAGTACTGTTATGGCCGTAAAGCATAGCTCCGCACTGACAACGTACACGGAACCGACAGCAGTAAATTCACTTTGTTATCTCTGTTATTATATTCTCCTTTTCCTTCAATACGTATTTTTATATGTAGGAAAAGTCGTCAATTTGTAACTGCATTAAACTTTGTCCCTGCCTGGTGAACATTTCTTTGTCAGTGGACGTTGAATGGCAACCGTTGAACCTAAATTTTTCTTTCTCAGTCTTTCTTACACACAAAATGGTGTGCGAGTCTAAATTTATGTAAAAAAGTTGTCACGAATAGACTAAGGAACAACATACTATGAATTAAAGATTTTCCGGGGTAATCTGTATTTGTTATATAATAAACAAAATTTCGAAACGATTTGAAGACCGATGTTCTTAAAAAACTGAATTAAGCTTCTCCGATGTTATTGCATAAAAGTGTATGCAAAGTTTTAAGAGGCTTGAGCATTTAGAAATCGAAATATTTAATGGTGAAAATTGGAACTCTTAACACACGCTCTGATAAGATTCTACTGAAAATTGCGATTTTTATAAATCAATATCTCGACGTCTACATGATAAAACCTCTTGAAATTGTGCGAGCTATTAGATGTGACTATCCTCTTTGCGTGGTGCGAATTTAAAGGAATTCTATCCATAGAAAATGTTGTATTCAACGTCCTTAACATTGCCGGAATATTTATTATTCTGTGCAAGAGAAAATGTAACATTGTGTTTTTTTTTTCTTTCTATCGACAAACGGTGACTATGACGAAAGTGATTGCAGAAACGTCTTGAACTGAATTTAATTGCGATTTCATTCACGTTTATTTATATTTTTTTCTTCTCCACGGCGTATAAACGTTTTGTCACAACATTCAATTCCACCTCAGATAGAATGGGGTATAGCGGATCAATATTGTGTGTGTTTATTTATCTTGACGCATCTTGAATAAAAAGAAACTTGGTTCTACGGAGAGTCCTTATACCAACTTGCTACCTCGGGGCTCAATAAAGGGAACCTTTGACTCTCGGATCGATGATGAAAACGTACAATGACGTGTACTATGCAAGCGCATATAGTGTATCAAAAGAGTGAAAAGGATGGAAAAAGTTAGAGGCTATCCAGGAATAAATGTTTACTTTACCCTCGAGGTATTTCGACGCTGGTACCGAGGGTGCAAAACGGGACTCTTCTTCCTACGAAGTACCTGTGACAACAGAACCTCAACGTTATCCTTCCTCCGTTTTTTCTTCTCATTTACTTTTATTCTGTTTCCCAAAGGTCTCCCACATCTCGGCCCAAGGTTATAAACCTATTTCCTACAAATTTAAAAAGTAATCGATGTGTACAATTTCGAAAGATCTGCACTACGTTACTCGACACATTTGACACATTCTTTGGAATGCCCAGATCCATTTATCCGCTAAAAAAATCTTTTTGGTTGTATTTTCATTTTTGATAATCCGAGCCGGTGATTTCGCGTGCTCACCGTCGAACTTTTTTTTTGTGAGGACCTCCAGGATATCGTTTACAGAAACAATGTCAATCAATTTTTTGAAAATAAAAAATGCCGATGTAAAGTGAAAAGCCAGAACTACATTTACTTTTCTCTACAAATGTTGGTCAACTGAAATGCTTTTTCAGGAAAAAATCGTGAAGAAAACGATTTTTTTCGGCCTTGCAACTGGGTGTAACCCCTTCATACAATAAGTGTTAATTACAGCTCAGTAATTTCAGTCACAGACTCATTTTCAGACTACATTCACGTTTGTCTTGTCAAGTCTCGCAGACGATTAATGAATTGCTTTTTCCGTCGCTTCCCCCAATGGAATTAAATTGCTTGACAATTGTTTCTCGCTACGGTTTCTAAAACCTTATCAAACGCCTCAACGCATCATATAATTATATGAGGGAATCAGCCAAAAAGTAAATTAAGCAGTTACTGTATTTTGTCGCTCGGAGCGATCCGGGGAAGACATTCCATAGAAGCACGCTAACAGACCGTTAAAATCATGGCGATGGGACAAATTACTGGCATGGGCAAACTCTGCTACGTTGTGAATCCCCGAGTTGAACGGTGCGGCCAATTTTCGGGATATATCCACGCAGAAATTCGTTTCGTGCTTCAAAACTTTGCTTCGCTTTGACTCGATATACCGTGGCCTGAATAAAATGCCGAAGGTCCACTGGGGGCTATTAATGAAATCCATGTTAAACGAGACAAGGTAATCCTCCGATGCACGAGCACGGATACAGTTTTTTTTTCGACCTCCATCTTAATCGAGTCTCTGAACATGTGATCTTCGTCTGGGACGCCTCGATTATTAAATATGGGACGAAGGAACCAGGCTAATGTGCCTGTGCCCGCGGTCTCTCTCGAATTTTTTTTCTTCCCTCGGGGTCTTCAGTGTTGGGAAAAAGCCACTAGTAGGATAAATAACGTTGCTCCTAAAATTCAACTTGAAATTTGTTGTACATACGTCAGCCCTTTCTAATGAATCGTATCAGATCGCGATGACACGAGGTTCGAAAACTTGCAGGTGAAACTAAGGCTCTTAATTACATGGAAATGTATTTGGATTCCAACCTTTGTTTATGGAAACACTCAGTTAAAACGTGAAAGGGATAAACACATAGAAACATGATTGCATGCAAGCGGATACATTTGTTCAAAACGAGAATACTGCATCCGGAACCATAATTAAGAGCCACAATCAAGGTGGCCTGAGTTTCCACGTTGACCTCCGGCAATATATAATTACCCAGATTAGTTCGATGATGATGAAAACATTAATTATTCGGAGCTATCTGCTCCGTACGGTTAAACGCTCAAAGATTTAATTATTTGTCAAAGGTTTCCGGGCTCCTTGGCAAAAGTTCAATGACCGTGACCCGTTACTAATTCATCAACGATTTTTCGGCCCATTGATTCTTTCCGAGTCAACTGCAAGCGTGCAAAGTTCCAACTTATGTTTGGACAGTTAACTATTTCGTAACAATTAATCGTTGACCTCGAATCGACGCCTGAATTGTTCAACGGATTCAAAAGGTACGTTCACCAAATTTGTGAAAAACTATAGTAACGCCAGTACCGTCGATGTTCAACAAAACCCTCGGATTATCATACCAGACAAAAATTTCAATGAAGCCTCAGAAAGTCTTTATTCTTGGGACAAGGATGTTGTTGTCTGTACTGAATGGCTGAAACATCCATCACACAAGTTCATTGAATGTTCTGTTGACGTGTTAGGATGATTCTCGTTCATGGGCACCAGGAAATCCCCTGTATTTTTGAAACTCATTGTTCACGTATCTAGAGATGATCACGATGATAGGCAGGCTATGGTTTAAAAACGTTAGAACGCATATTAAATCATGGACATTACGTTACAATGATATACGTCGTTGCAATATAATGTTCCTTTATACAAACAAGCCTGCCGTGATGCTTTATTCTCAGAGGATGTAAAAAAATGATAATTGAGGTGCCCTTCTGACAGCTATGATTTAATATTCATCACATTATGCCAAAACATGTGGAATATATGGTCCTGAATATACCTGATGGAATAACAGTCGAAGAGTTTGGGATCACAATGATTAAGCCACTTGAACATGTGTTCCTATAGGCAAGTTGTTTGTAATTCCTTTATTAAGTACGGCATAGGTAGTGTTTCGTGTTTTCTCGAGTCTTGACGGATTGCGTGGGTTGGCTTGGTTCTGATACTGAGGGACGTCAGTTCCAAGCATTAGTTGATCAAAAAACGTTAATACGGATTCCGTGCTCGAGTCCTGTGGATGAAAAGAATCGAATTTATGTGTAACGATCGAACATATACACTAAGATACTGCTGAGAAAGCCACAGAGTGCTCATGACATAATGAACTGAAGCGATAATCGTAATCGTGAATAAAGCTTCCCAGGGCCATTAGGGTGTGGGTTTCCTCCTCCGTAGAAACTCTCACCTTTCTTCGTCTACTCTGAAGCATAAATGTGCGGCGTGCGAACATTTATTTTTCATGTATAACAAAGAGGAATCTGCAAGGATTCACTCGAAAGCTGTTGCATAAGTGCACGGTGTAGCTGATTAATTCTCGTAAAGTTACGAGATGAGGAATATTTGGAAAGAAATTTCCGGCATTGGAGAAAAATGTTCAGCACTTTGAAAAAAATTATAAAAACGACCAAAAAAAAAAAAAAAAATGACATCGAGCTCATTTTTAGAAGATGTCCTTCAACTAGTATAGAAACTTGTGGGATGTTGAATTTGATGGCTTTGACGCTCGGAATGGAAGGGGCCGAAATTGACGTAATTGAGCAGGAAGGTTAGTCGTTCATTAATGTGAGTAATCGATTCCGTAAGAACGAGTAACATGGCATGATATTCTTTCTTGATTGCTTGGTCGGTAGATAAACTCTCGGCGCCAGGGTTAACTTCGATTTATCATGTTGCCAGTTTCCGACGTTCGTCAGGCATTCCTTACAAACGCAAAATGTCTGAATGTTGCTGCTGCTTCTCTTTTATTCCAGATTGTATATTGGCGCAAAAGCAGCGGGATTGGAGTTTTCCTCGTCCTTTCGAGTCTACGGGACATAATTCTTCAACAGCTTACCTCCGACGTAGACACGTTCGCAACGACGTAAATCGGAGAAATGATCTATCCCTCTGGTCCATCTATAGACCGTATACTTAGCTCGCGATCTGCCTTTTTTTGCCTCCCCCTCGTAATTTTATTCCTTTTTATTTCCTTACGTATATACTTGTGCGCACGCATAAACCACGAATCCATCGGTATATCTTCCATCCCGCATAAGAAACTAGCAAATAGGCTGGCAAGCGTATGCTCACGGCCAACTTTATTTTCTCATGTACCGTACGTGCACATCGTTGAGGTGACTTGTGTTCGGGAATGCCAATCCTAAAGCGATGAAACAACACCCGTTGCTTTTCCGCCATTTCGAATAATCGTATCATCGTAAATTTGTACGAAGAGCACGTATTAATAGCAAATGGATTAAGTTTTTTTTTCTCTCTTTTATCGACTGCATAATCGAGATTTCAGAATTTCAAAAGTTCTTGGCGCAAATTCGATCTCAGAATCTCGATCCAGTGTACTTCGGGATTGATCAAAGAATCCCGTGAATAAGAAGAGAAAAAAAATAATGGGCTTGGTATATTAAAAAAATAAAAGACTGTAATCTGCACATAGTTGTAACAAATGAAAGTTCACTTCTACGGAAGAAAATAAAATGAAAAAATAAACGCGAACATGCAAGACTCATATGCGTGAGTCTGCATGCTGGAATTCCCTTGAGCAATGCGAACAACTCACGTGCATGCACGCGAGACGCATGAAATTCAACGGAAGACCGGAAAGTCAATGTAAGTATACGAGCGTAAATGAGAAAAGTAAGGGCAATCTAAGTGAGGATAAGCAAAGCAATGATGGAGCGTGCTTCGACTACGGCAACCCTAGAATTCTGGGTAATGACGAATCAATTTCTCGCCGTGACCGTACTTCCTCCGTGAAAGCGATACACATATTTATGTTCTTGCGATATAAATAAGTGTTAAAATTCGTAAAAGTGTCTATATGAATGAATTAAGGAAATTCCGACGTGAAGGGTCATATTTTGTGGGCTTATGATAAGGGCATTCGTCTTTTATTCGATATTTACAATTATGAGTGACAAGACTCATTGGCTTCGTAGCAGCCAATTTGCCAATTTGTGTTTCCGGACATAACGCTTGTGTTATTTTTCCAACTCTGATTGTTAATATTTCCATTGAACATCAAACCAATAAATAAACAAATTGAACATCGAGGCAGTAAATAATTGATTAGAAATCCGATAATCTTGTAATCTTCATAAGCTCCCGTGTCAATTTTACGATTTCAAAAGTTATAATTCTTCGTCAAATGTTTGGTAATGTGGATCGAAATTTTTGCAATATGCACTTTTACTTGATTGTAAATAAAAACCAGTTAATTGTTGAGTAGTCGGGTTCGGAGTGTTCCTTTATAAAACTTCGTCTGTTATACAACGTGTCCTGAGCCTTGCTCCTCAGATGATTCGGATAGATTGCGAAATGCAAAAAAAAGTCATTGGCATTTATTGGCTCCGATGTACCGTTGCCGAGATATCGATTGTCTAGCGATAGCCATGCAGCCTCATACACGCCGCCTCAATAAAGCGTCTTGTGAGAGATGGCACTCTCGTACTTTTACTTTCTCGACACAGGAGATGCCGTCAACGTGGGTGGAGCGAACGCTCTCGCTAAGCTGCGTGCCTCTAGTCGGCCTGTCGGATTTATTATCACTGAATAATTGTTATCTCAGCAACGATATATCACGGAGCAGAGAATATGGTTAAGGACTCGTCCTCTCTTTGGAATTCTACGATTATCCGACCCTTCCCAGACGAGACACAAATATCAAGAAATCCTGTAAATCATACACTCGTGCGCGTATATGTGTTTGATCAAAACTTTGCTTCTACCGCGAGAACATTTGGCCGCATCGATCGCACCCGTCCGCCGCAAGCCATCGATACAAATTATAATTCATCGCTGAACGCGCCAAATATCCTCTTTGCTACACATGCCTGCATGTGTATCCGAACAAACACATTCCAATGTACACTCATGGACATGAGTGCGAGTTGGATAAGTATTACATAGAAATAATACATCTGTTAGGGTCGCTGAGGCTTGTATACTCCCGCGAGTGAACACTATAATCTTGTGTAAAGGTGCGAGCTGCAGCGACTACGAATCTTCAGACGCTCTATTACCTACATCGCTATTTTTTTAAAACTCCTATTTCTTTCTTCTACTCTTGACGTTCATAGGAAAGCAGCAGCAGCAGCGGCAGCAGACAGTCCTCTATTGGGATAGCACGTGAAACGAGATTCGAATCTCACGGATGTATGGGCATGCAACCTGAACGATGATAAATCAATTTTAAGTGTTTCTCCATTCTCGATTCACCCCTGGCTATTCACCTTCCTATGGATTCTGCGCTTGCATGCCTGAGATTCTCAACTGCGCGATCAGGTTCTATGATATATTCACACTGAGACATGCGATAAAGATAAATATTCAATCCCGCAGGTAACTTTTGACCGTCTCGCTATACTTGCTCTGTTAATCTTTTATACGACCAGATCGATTGTGTGAACACGAACTATGCGGTGTAGGAGTCACCTGGAATCTATGAGATTAGCGATTTCGTTTTTTGTTGTTGTTGTTGGTATGAACGTCATTAATGAGTTGAATTTTCATGTTGACCACGACGGTCTCATGTTTCTTTCTCGTTTTCACGGCCCATGTTTCGATCATCGCAACTAATAATTATACATGCCCTTAAAAAATAAAATTTCTGCAATTATCGAATGCTTAATAATTTCGAAGCATTTCACTGGAAATGTTGTTTGTTATTACGGGAACACAATTAATGCAAATCCCGTCTGTTATTACAGTAATTCTAGTGATTCAACGTAAATCCGGATATCGAAAAGTTAGAAGGCTCGCCGTAGAAGAGAATTACGCCGATATGGTATGGTCCCAATTTCTGGAGACTTAGCGAGGGTGAACATTGGTATTGGATACCGTATTTATCCATTTCCTCTTATATCGGAAAAAAGGATCAGTTCTTCGAGCTTACGCTTAGCTCTCGCTGGTACGGCTTACGCACCATTGATCCTCAAAGTTCATACAATATATACGTATAACCTCTTTTGGTAAAAACTTTCCGGTGGATATATACGTATATATTTGATACTTACAAATCAGGAGCCTAAGCTGTAAGAAGGAGTGATGGAAGAGTATAGCCTTGAAAAAAGTAACAGCGGGAGGACGAATCCCCTTACTCACCTACTAACCTGAGAAATAGTGAATCCTGACCCTATATCGAGCTCGAATCATGAGACTCAAGAATGGCCCTGAAAACTTCTCCTCCGATATAGTGTCCCCGTTGCAATTCTTCGTGTAAGCGTTAGGATTTCTTTTCACGTATAAAAACGGAACACTACCCTTTTTATATTAGAGCAAAGTTCGTAAGAGTTGAAAACGTACCGATCAAATTAGTATATCGAACGTTTACAAAATACAATTAATGGCTATTTACTATCAGCTGATCTCGGGCTTTCTGCCTCAAAATTGATGCGGAATATACGTTGACCGAGGTATAAAGAAATATTTATTTACGTCTTCCCTGACGTGCAGAGGGAATGAACAAACTGCTCATATCCATGAATCACGAGAATAACGACCTCCACGACGAGATTGCATGGAAATAATTTTCTCGAGGTCATTCAGCGGAAAAGAACGTACAAACGGCATAGTACGAACACGAATAGTATATCAGGAACAACGACGATGAATTAAGCTTTGTAAAAGCGGATTATTTCAACAACATATCAGTTGCGAGGCAACTAATAAATAACGATGAGCTGTTTAAATTGGTTAAAAGAGTATTTTTCACTTGCAGTAAGTTTCATCATATTTATCGACAGCCACAGTAATCACGCGAGAGTAAAAAATATTTTGAAAAACACCCTCTGTAGGAATCGGAACCTGCTCCTCTTCTCTTTCGCATATATAGCTGAACCATACGATCCTCCGAATTTTATGGAAAAATAAATATGCAAACACCCTCGGTCGACCAACGCGACCAGTGCATGAGTATTCTCCCCTTGGTGAAAGTTATTTGTCAGTCGGAAAGACGTATTTTTACTGGGACCAGAGCACCGGGAGGTCAACGAACCCAAATCCCAGTTCATCAATGTGAAATACGAATTTTCAGCTAAAGTAATTCGAGAAGCGTCCGCATAAGGTCCGAAGGTGGACATTAATAATCGCCATGCACTCTGTTTACACAACGCAGGGAATCACTTTCATTTAAAATGCTCGTTTTTTTTTCTAGCTTGTATTGGCCCTTGGCAATCGTGCAAAATGTTGCTTTTTCAAAATTCTCCACGTCATCGAAGGAAAACATTTTATTCTGAAGAGTGCAATAAAATTTTTCAACAAAATAGATTTCATTCGAATGCAAAAAAGTAGAATATTCGAACGACGGATTCTTCTTGATTATTCGACTAATTGCATTCGATTTGCAGCCAAAATAGTTGCAACAAGTCCGCGATTTTTCTTCCAATCGAGGCGAATTTCATTAGTTCTTAATAAAAATAAAAAACAGTCAATTTCGTTGTATTTTCCGCTCCCGGAAAATCCTCCTTGTCTTCTAATTATTTCGACCCCATCAGGGGCGCATTTCGTTGTGGGTTCTTTTAATTAGAATATTTTTTTTTGAAACCAATATATATGCACGAGCTGGCAAAAGATTTTCGTGAGACGAAGCTTATCGCGTGAAAATTCACAGGATTAACGACTGCAGCAAATGCATCTGATCTCACCGGAGAGCTTGAGTAGAGCGTTATAAGAGACGTCTTGTATAACCATCCGGACTTTGTGAGCTTCGCAATTACGTTCCCAGCGAGGCAGCACACGAGCTGCAGGGTATATATACATACCGGCATTATGTAAGAATCAAAAGGTTGGCACGCCAACGCGCGTACATCGCTCCGCAGAGCATTATCCTCATTGTGCGTAATCTCAGAGTGATTAGACTATTATGTTAAGTAGATTAGCCCAGCATTGTATGAAAAAGAAACATGTGAACACATTTTTTCTTGCCATGGGTCTTCTCCAGCTATCGCATCGAGGGAAAAGAAGAGGAGAGGGGCAATCATTTCAAGAGATAAAAATCGTTTACATTTTATTCACGAAAAGCGTGTGCAGCGCAGTGTCCGAGTACCGGGATCTTAATTACTTCGTTAAATAAATTAACAGTATAATTTCGCCACGTCCACATAATTTCTCGATTATAACGTTTAAACTGATTTTGTATTGGATGAAAATTGTTTTTGCAAAGTTTACGTCAGGGGGTATATTAGGATTTCGGTAATTTCACGAAATTATGAAAATCGATTCGAAAACTCAGAGAGATCGTAGTTCGAGCTTGATCGTTCCATTCTCGGTTATTGTCAGATAGTGGCGTTAAACACGTACCAACGGATGCTTATCACAGTACACATTGCGTAATTGACATTCGCACACATGCTCGCCTACAAACTCTCGCACACATGCGTTTTAGTACACATGCACTAAGAGGCGTCGTTTGTGTTCCGTGTTGCATTTTCCCGCGGGCAAGCACGCCTCCGGTGTGGTTTCCGTGCATGATCTTCCGTATCCGACCTCGTCGACGTTTTCCCAGCTCGGTTATGAAAGGGGCTGAGAATATTGGTCTCGTGGGTATTTGCATGTATTTGCGCAAGTATAAACACGTGTGTATAGAAAAAAAAGGATGCAGGTGATTTAAATGAGAGTACACAGTATGTTTGTGATGTTTTGTCATGTGTCCACGTGGCTCCATAAATGCGTCAATATGTTTATACAGATATTCACAATTTGGTAAAGTGCAATAAAGGTGAAGAAGGAGAATATAGAGACGAGTACAAGGACGAGGTGAAAAGGTACATGGGAAAGGATCAAGAATACTTGTGTAGGATCGATAGAGGGAGTAAAGCCAATTGTTGAACTGTGGAATTTAGCTCGCGGTGTCGCTGCGATTGAGAGTCAAGAGCGCTCGCCATTTCCTCTCGTCCTGCCCCGCTCGCTTCTTTTCTTCCTTCTGATCTATCTTCCTTATTACCGCAAATACACTGTAAAAAATTTGCGGTGTTAACCGAAAAGTGTGAGTGGTAAAAAAAAACGGTGTTAATTTCTGGATTGAAAGTAACACCGATCAATTGGTAGAAAAATGATCCGGTGTTAATTTTTCAATTCATCTCCGTACAGTGTCAACATTACGAGAGAACACTTTTAAGGGTAAATCGTCAACATTTCCGGTGTGAAATTATATAGGATTTAATTTTTGATTTTGCGGTGTCCATTTTACACCGTTTATAGTTACCCCACAAATATATTCCGGTGCTAATTACCTGAATGGAACAGACGACAATACGGTGTCAATTGTGCAAAGCACAATAACACCGTAAATTTATCATACAGATCACCCGTTANAATTTAGCTCGCGGTGTCGCTGCGATTGAGAGTCAAGAGCGCTCGCCATTTCCTCTCGTCCTGCCCCGCTCGCTTTTTCTCTTCCTTCTGATCTATCTTCCTTATTACCGCAAATATTTATCCAATAAAGATATTCGAGGAGCGTGTTGTACTTGGTTAATGAAAGAGGGTATGAGAGTGATGAAGAGACGACATAAGAAAAAGAAAAAGTGGAAGGAAGAAAGAAAAAAAGGTAAAGAATACAGAGCGTGAAAGGGGCAGAGAAAAGAGCTAAAAGTTGAGTCTCGAGCACTGGCACTCCGTACAGACTCGCTGTCTGCACGAGTTGTTGCATTATTCATTAGCCATAGTAAATATTGCTGTTGCTGATGACAGAAACGACATACTTCAAGAGCTTGCCATTTCAGTGAGCATTTCCTTGTCGCAACTTCGTTTCCTCCTTCTCTTCCTCTCACTCGCTCTTTCGATTACGTGCCCGATGAATAAATAGGATCATCCTTTTATCTCGTGGAAAATATGTTAATTTCGAAATTCATTTATACTTATTGGTGTCGACTATTTGTACAAAATGATTCCTTGAGAACAAAATATTCTTCGTGCAACATACCCCGTTGAGAGCAACAATCACTGTATAATATTTATTTTATTACAAATCGTCTAGAAAGTTCGACACTTCTCTCGGCTCTATACTTGCCTATCAGCATAGTATAACTATTGCAGCATTCCTCGCTCTTCCCAGGGACCATAGCTACGTATGTACATGAATACATATGTATACACATATTGTCTTTGGTTCACAGTGTCCTCTCTTTCCTTTCCTCTGTCTCCAGCCGGTACCCGTACTTCCGACAGCTGTCGTCCCGTTAGGCCGCTTCTCGTCGCGTCTACTTCGTGATAAGCGAATTTCTCCCAAGTCACGAAGAAGAGGAAGACTACACACACACACACATCTGTATAAATATTCACACATATCTATACATACGTATATAAATGTTGGGAGCCCTGAAAGCCAACCGGGCGGTCGCAAGAGTACCGAACCAAAGTATTAGCTTCACGAAGCAAAGAGAGATCGGTAGACCGATAGGAAAAGCATAGAGAAACAATATAGACTCTACGACCCACCATTCCGTAAGAGGTTCGAGCTTGAGGGCATAGCGGCGATGTGGGGAGGCAGAGGAGTCTTCTTGTTATTAAAAAGAAATTGAATCAAGCCGATGCGAAATCTCAACCCGCTTGCCTTTCTTCACATCCAGCAATTCAACTTTTTGCCAAGGTACATGGAGTTAAAATAATAAAAAAATCCAAAGGAACATTATAATATGAAAATTTTCCAGAGCTAATCCATTTCGGATTAAAAATAGCTTGAAATAAAAAAAAAATGAATTAATGACTTTTTTTACTCGTCTCCGAAGACCGTACGTATTGTATTTCCCTTTACGATTTTTGTCGCGATTGTAGCGTGTCCATGTGTGAAATTACTAATCGCTAAACGCGCGAGCGTACTGAATCGACATCATCGAGATGACGATCTAGGAGAGAAGATCGAACGCGTTCTACCCTATAGGCTCGGCAACCTGCCATTTATCACTGGCAAATTAATTGCGGGTGTTGAGACCGCCGTGACAAGCACAGCCACCGACCCCACTGATGTGGCATATACACGTGTAATCATCAATATGTGTATCTCTGAAATACTCTGCATATGGGGCTTCTCCATCTTCACACTGAAACACTAACGACTAGAAGTAACTACCAGCGGCATTATGGCCCAACATTTAATCCCATGGGATCACATTATGCTTCATTACTATTATTAGGTGATACGAGCTAAGAGTGCATATCGTAGCAGAAGTGCCACTGTCGATACGGAGTTACGTCAAAGCACTCAAACTGCATGTATAACTACAACCACGGCCAAGAGTCAAGCCGCACAAAAGGGTTGTAGACCTCGGGGCCACCTCCAGGGGATCCCTTGGTATAGTATATTTTATTATGTCATACATACAGACCATCAAGCAGCATGAGCAGAATTTTTAAGCAGCTGCTAATACCTTTTTCATTCATCCTCTACCCCTCTTACGCTCCATTTTCGAGAACGTACAATCAAAACACGTCACAGTTCAAATATTCGAACAGTGGGAAAGAAAAATTGATTTCAGACCAAGAATTTCATTCCGTACGGAATGATCGAAGTCGTGGTCCGATGCGAGACTTCCAATGGGGTCGGAAGTCTCAGGTGGACTAGTTTACCCATGATGAGTATTCCAATGCTTTCTGCCGCAAACGCTACCATCATAAATATTATTCGAATGTAGTACCATTACGGATGAATATCAACCCGGGACTTGAACGGTTTAGAAAGTATTTATTGGTTTCTTATTATTTGTTGAATGAAGCTTCGAATAATGAAATTGCTTGAATCAGGGAAAAGCGTTTATTGGCCTACTATGGGAAAATAAGAATTCGAGTGAAGAAACAGATGCGATTCTTCTTAGAGCAAGTTTTTTTAAATAGATTAATAACATTTGAAACCATGGTGCAATGCTTGAAGATAAAATACAGTGGAGCCTGAGGTGGGAAGCAACAGAAAATAAGCATGAGTCAGTCGTTTTCCTCGAGGAGGAATAGCCGTTCGGAGGGACTGGTGAATCGAACAAGCTCAGAGCCTCGACTAGTTCCACGTATCAAATAATCTATTATCCCCTACTAGCAAGTGGTAGCACCCGGCAAGAGAAAGAGTAGCTGCGGAGTAGGAATAAGTGGAAGAGGAAGGATCAGAAAGGAGGAGAAGGGGGAGTTATCTGGTGCGGTGAGCATTAAATCGCCAAGGCCGTATGAACGAGAACTCGACCTACGCGGTGGGGAAGCGTCGCACCGTGATCCGGTCAATGAACCCTCGACGTAGCACCATCCAACACCGGCTGCAACATCACTGCCGCCCTCTTTGCTCATTCCTTTTCAACTTATATCGCGAACGACGTTCATTCTTGCTGAGGCTTGACGATATTTATTATAAAATTTATAATATCCACCGTTCGCATGGATGGAAATCCCGCACTATTCATTTTCAGACATCTTATCCTCGCAGGACTCTAATTCTCGACCTTGGATCTCACTCTTGGAACTATTAATATGCTAAATTGAGCAACTCGAAAATTGATATTCCGTAGACGCATATACGCGTCTCAGCAGGATATATCAAATAGTTTTCACACGCATTTTGTTGAATTTTGTTTAATGACCCAAAACTGAGAGAGGAACGAGAAGACTCCTGAAGAGAGGAATCCTGACCCGGCAGGCCCTTCTAGTGAGGCACCAGCAGGCATATAAAATGTCAACCCTGTCGGTACATCAGCGTTATAAGGAACAATGTAATAACAATGTAACCATATAGATACAGGGAAACCCCTTCTTACATTTGAGCCCCAGATTCCTCTGAGGAAGTGAAAGCACCCTCTTCATACTCTGTAGAGCCACAGTGTCTTTCGCCTTCATCCCATCTCCATAGAGTTTCATATGTGCTACTTTGCTGGAATCTCGTCGATCCTTTCTATTTCGATTGACTACTCAAGAAGGTGGGGATGAAACCGATAGGATTGTTACTGTTCAACGTGAACTCTGACTGGCATCCGAAGTCAGACTATTGTTGAATACAGATAATAGAAACTAATAGGAACACGTTTATTATTGGTGACTTTTTTGGTTTTGTTGCTATCCCCTTCTGGAGTGATGCCTTGTCAGATTTGACAGATTGTCAGTCCTGTAACTGCAGACGTTTATGGAACGCATCGTCAACGTCTGTCTTTTTAATGATATTCCCCATGTCTCCTCCCTTATTTTGACATCTCTCAATGCAGGACGAGAACCGGTCATGTATAGTGATTTGGCTGGTAATCCT
Source organism: Hyposoter didymator (assembly GCA_037952995.1). Taxonomy (NCBI): domain Eukaryota; kingdom Metazoa; phylum Arthropoda; class Insecta; order Hymenoptera; family Ichneumonidae; genus Hyposoter; species Hyposoter didymator. The sequence goes on along the minus strand of JBAJMU010000001.1, from coordinate 20,853,408 downwards.
GATTAGCAAACAGGACGTGACAGGAACCCATAGAGTTGTCCGTGGTCATGTATCATGAAATCACAGACGGATTTGTATCGATATCCGAAATGAGTTTACCACTGGAAGCTTTTTCATACTAGCGAGCAAATATAACCCTATGTATCTACAAATTGGAAACAGATCCGTCTTATAGAATGCGAGAGTGAAGTGAGATGAGCTGCAAGACGATTTGGCTGTCTTGGTATAAAGACACCAGGGGATTCTGCGGTGCACACGTGCGCATGTTGTACGTGACGTCTACATACGTTTTGTATTTCTCGTTGGTAGACACGGGGATGAGAAAACAATACAATTGGGAAAAAGTAAGGCAAGTCATGTGAGCTTCGAATTGCACTGGAAAAAAAAAAAAATAAGCGAATTCAGAGATTAATCTTCTTGCGATAACGGAAGCCGGAAGGGGAACTAGTTAAGAGGAAAAAGTCAACGTTGTTTAACAATTCAACTCAACTGGATCGCTAGGAATATCCAAAGAGAACGTTTTTCCAGTTATGTCACATTTACTTGCATCGCAGTGCGTAACGTAAACGCCATCTTGCATCTTGTTGAAGAAAATAATACATCATTCTCCCTGCTTGGGCGGGGTCGAAAATCGATGGCGCGAAACCTGCAAAAGATTGTCATAAAAATCGAGTACCGATATATGCTTCTCCATGTATCTTCGGTAAACCAGAGGGAGCAACAGAGCAAAGCATGAAACGAAGATTGCGTGAGCCAGAATGAGGCAACGTTTTGGAGCGGTTCTCGTCCAGTGAGACGTATATTACCCATGGCTCGTGGTGCGAGACGATGCTTTCCGCGAAGTTACCGGTAAACGTCGCGTGCCGCTGATTTGCGTACCCACAGTCGTACCAACACACTACTATTTACCATTGCTTCCTATCAGGATTCAGCTCCCCCATTAATTCGAAATGTCTCGAAAAAAAACGTTATGGTGCTTTAAATCAACACAAAAAGTTCAAACCACACTCTGGCATATTAAACGTGACGTTTTCACAACAACAAATCCGCTGTGGCCTGGAGCTGGCGTTTGTGGTAGTTTTACAAAAGCAGCAATTTTAACGGGGGGTATTACAGGAGATCGGGTCCTTTAAGGTTTCTTTTCAATCTCCTCATCTCTTCGAGAGAAAATTTTAATACGTTGCCTTAACGTTCCATAAACGAAGTAGTATTCACATATAATTTTGATTAGAAACACGAGAGTTGTTTTGCGCTCTACAAGCACGCCATTCGTAGATACTTGAAAGTCTCGGCTGTTTCCTGCGATAATTCATTTCCTGTTAAAATGTATAACATTTTTAGCGATGGCTTTGAAGCACAAGATGGTGGTGCAAATTGGCAGCAATGCCGCTGGATCGGCATAATTAGCGCGTGGATCTCGCGATGACATAACTAATTACTGGCTGGTTATGATTAAACATGAGTTATTCGAGAGAGTAAAAAGATGAAAGACCTAGCAACAATGTAAAGCATGACTTGAAATGAAATTTCCAGAGAAGCTCAACGACCGTAAGCTGGGCGTGATAACTGGATTCCCGCATATACAGCGGAATAATTTACAATAGACTATTTCGTTGAAGAGTCATTCATTTATTACAAAGAGAATGAAGGAAGAGATGGGGAAGTAGCGGGGCGAGACAGGAAACATGCATTCGAAACGATTTCCTCATTGCAACGAAGCGAGGTTATATACGTATGTGTAGCGAAGTCAGAGATGAAATAAAGAGCGTGGTTGGCTGGCTGCCGGGGGCTTCGAAGCCGAGAAATGGAAACACCAACGTCGAAGGATTAATTGAGGTACCATAACACACACTTGGGGTAACGCGCGTGTGCCCCTCCCCCTCAATCTCCCTTACTCTCTTACAATTCGTTTCTTGCTTTTGCCTGCTTTTCCTCGCGAGAGTAGCGGCTAGATTAGCTGTACACAACCAAGGCGATGCAATTTATGGGAACCTGTCTCACTCTTTTACTGTACTATACCAACCACGCTCAACCAACACTCGCACACTTTCCACTTGGGATTAAACAACTGCTTGGCAATTGGCCTACACTGTTTTAGCCTATAGGGCACATCGAGTATATAGACCGCGAATCACGTCTTCGTTCTCGCTTGTTCGAGCTGCTGAGATACAAAAAGAGAGATAGAGAAAAAGGTATCGACGTGTTCCGTAACCCGATACTCGATACCTGTCTGATCTCCTGTACCTATGAATCCCACATACCGACATATCTATACATACAAGCCAAACGTAAAGTCAAAAGACACGCAACAGATAACACGTGGCACGGGGCCAATTGTACACCAAGAACACGCGTCCTGGAATTCTCCATTCCTCGCCAAACACATTACATATACGGAATATATCGAACACCTCGGCTCCTGCTTTTATTCCTTCGTGATATATTTCAGAAACGATTCTCAACGCGTAATCAATCTTATCGCGAGGCCGCGTTCGAGCCGATCTATAACTCCATGCGCGTATCACTTGGGCACGCTCTGGCTGAAATTGTTTATGTTTAAAAAAGCAAAAAATTATCTCCTTCAAGGTAATTCTATCGCCAGGCCTCACTCCATCCAATTTCCAGTTTTTTTTCTAGTTTTTAAATAATATTTTCTCTAAAACTTCAGGGTTGGTGAACGACATAATTACAACGGAAAAAAAAATGCAAATTGGGTATTTTTGCTGAGAAATTCTGAGATAACACACGGTAACTCAACTTCCGGTCGCTATAAATGTATTTGGAACAGTTAAAATCTGTCAAATGATTTTTTTTTAAGTCAAATAGTGTTAATTATTTCAAAAAAATGAAAACTATTTTTTTTTGCATGTGTTAAAAATCTCAATTATGCCCGTCTCAAGTATGATCAGTGGTACAGCTATAGTGTGAAGCGACAGGATTACCTCAACATTCAACAACAACTTGGATGGTTAAGATGACAATCCAATAATTTTCAAACGAAAACATTTTTCGAAAAGCTCGAAATTCCGATACCGAAGTCTGTGTATTAATTTGCTGCATGGATTGAGCAAGTATCAAACTGCTGTGAATGTGGAACATGATTTATTGTCCCACAGGTGACGTTTTGCACACGTTTTCAATTACATCTACCAACTTGTATGTCTGTAGCGAGACCTGCCGCTCTCAACGTATTATGCAGCTCCAAAAAAGAATGAACAGAGTGTGTGTGTGTGTCTGGGTGTGTGCCCGTAGTAAAGTTGAAAAGAGCCAGCGACGAGGAAGGGAGGAGTAAGAGTTACGGTGGAAGAAGGATAAGGTGACACACCCCCTCATTGGTGTGGAGGTTTTCCTTGCTTCTGGTACAACGCCCGGCTGGGTTTACGCACGGATAGCAGCCCATAGGAAAAACGAGCTTTCGAGGAAAGTCGTGTGGATCGCTACTTTGCCAATCGGCTCGGCCCCAAACTTCCGGATCATTAATTTACATTAGGACATTTTTCAAGAGCTATCCGATAGCTGCAAGCCGGCTCGCTAAAACGAACGCTACGAGAAAATATATATGCGGAAGAAAGCAGCTGAGCTCGGAGGAAACTCTGCGTAACTAAATATACAGGGTGTACCACCGTACTAATCCGTTAAACTAGAAACCGTGGTATCACCTTTTACCCTTCGCAGCAGGTTGTGTCCTCCGTCAAATTGTTGCGATGTCTTTACCCTGCGAATAGTAGAAAAGCACTAAACTGTGACGTGACAACTTTGGAATAATCTTGAGAATAAAATTTTATTAAAAAACGGAATTTTTAATTTTTTACCGGATTTTTGTAACAAAAGCAAGTTTACAATGATGAACATATTCCATAGGACACCCTGTATCTGTATAAATATGTGCGTATGCATATAAAATATACATGTATGCACATTTACGAATATCCGCCCTTGCCACGATCCGGAAGCAGTAGGAAAAGATACAGAAGACAGCAGCAGCGGGCTACCGTTGCTTCGTATCTTCTTCTTCTTCTTGCTCGCTACGGTTCCGAGCGAGCAAGCTTCGTTCTCTATTATTCGATGAGCCAAGCGGAAGCGGATCTTTCCACTCCCCATTTTCCATATTTTTCTTTCTTTCCCCAACTATGTCTCAGACTCCACTTTTACATCTTTTGAAAAACTTGGGAATTCGTGAATATGCAAGCGAGAGAGAAATTTTTGCATGGACGAAAGGAAACAGGATGTAGTGAAAATATTTGTCTTTTTAGTCGTTTATTATTTCTCAGGAATACTCGAAGAATATTCGGTTCGATACCAGACGCTCGAGACGGAAATCACTTCCTCATTTAAATTCTTTGATTTCAACACTTTTTTTCCATTACAATTCGTACAAATTCCAAATGGACACATATTCGGAATTCTCTCGTCACATTCCATTGTGAAAACCATCCCGCCTGGGGTCAAACACGACCCCAGGCGACTTTAAATTCCGCGCCCTTTCTCCCTTCGTTCTCCCGTTTTTATCGTTTTACCGCCCTTTTGACCAATTTTTTTTACTTTAAGCGAAATTGCCCCGAGCTCACGTGATCCTGCATTAAAAAACGGAAAGAATGAGCCCAAGTTGAACGCTTTTCGTAAAATTCTACAGGAGATATGAATTTTTCAAAATTGGGCTCATTTATGACCCCAGGTCACCGGAATAGTTTAAAAAAATAAGGTTACCGTTCTAGGGTTAAACATCAATGGGACGAATGATAAAGTTCGCGACATGTTTGACATCTCGCTGACTTTTCAATCGTCAAGTCAAAAATGTATCACAGTTTTCAGCACGATAGGGCGTGTACTATGGCGTTGCACGGATTAGTTTCAATATTGTTGTAACGATTGCTGGTAAAATGGATGATATATATCCGATATAAATTGCGCAATCTCCGTTTAATGCTGCGGTGCCGTAAATTAAGGAACCTCGAATGTCTAGCGATGGAAACTCCGCGACCCCACGGCGATTTGTCATTTCCTATTTCGAACACGTCGTTCGTCGTGGATGGTGGAGTTTCGGAGGGAGGCTTGCGGGAGTCGTGGACTAAAAAGGGATGGGATTTCTCGTTCCGAGAGCAGCAAAGTTGGAACTCGACTACACATTGCTGGAGGCGAGGCTACCTCGATAGCGGTGGAAAAACTCAACTTCTCGAACTGCAGAGAAGCTATATGGCAAAAGGAGCACCCCCACCCCCTCTTATTTTAGGTTGGAGGGGTTGGAAGAGAAAAACTAACGAATCGTGCCTGAAAAGTTTTCGGCCTCGATGCTCGCGCGCTTGAGATAGTGAAGGGGAATGAGAAGAATGAGACGAAAAGGAGGAAAAAGTAGGATAGAGAAGCAGGAAAAGCAAAGGGGAGCTAGAGGTCCAGTAGCTACCGAAATACGAGAGGATTCGCTCCGGTATACGTTGCCGCTGTTCGAACGTTGTTGGGGATCGACCACTTGTTGGATAATTTCATCTGCGATCACGAATACCCGGTCTCGATTGAATTTCGTCCTCTGCCTTCCTATCTCCTGCTCTTCCGGATAATGTTCCTAACAAGAATCATATTAACCCTACGACTTACATTCAGCCAAATTTTTTAAGCCCCACAATTTAACCTCTATTGAAAGTTTGTACTCACCAACCAATTTTTCGTCGCAGTGACGTGACCTGCTGCTTAAAAAAAAGGCACCACTTGTCAAGGCAGTATTCAAGTTCTTTTCCGTTATTAAAAAATGTTCAGGAACTCTGAGACCACGATTTTCGTATGTATCGATTTTCATTGAACGAAAACTCTTTCCGCTGTGAATTCAATAAAAAAAATGAAAATAAAATCAGAAAAAGTCAGAGGAGATTTAAAGTTGCAATAAACTTCCTCGGTATGCAGGATAAAGTGAAGGAAAAAAAAAACCTTTATTTCCCCGAATTTCTGTTACAGCACACATTGACGGGCCATTGTGCGAAAGTTATGGCCGCCAAGTTCCTCGGCGAGCCGTCGAAAGTAGTGACGGGCAGTCACGATCGAACTCTTAAAATCTGGGACCTCCGCAGTCGTGCTTGTGAGTATAATTCCTTTTTTTTTACTAGCAATGTTGCCCGTAAGTTTTGACATGTAAAGATGATGCTTAGAACAAAGTCGTAACGTCAAACTGTCAATTCGATCGAGACTGTCAAAGTCCACAGAAAAGATCTTGATATTTTTCAATGCACCACATAGCGATGTATTTTTTCGTTGAAAAATCATTAGTTTTATGAAGGCGCATTTTCATTTTGTATTTTTTTCGAAATATGGCGTATTCCTGACGCTATTACGCAAGCTCGTAATCTGAAAACTCGCGCGGTAAAAACTACGGCTGCTTCTACAGTCATCTCTGGTCAACTTCTGGCATCGACAATATAAAAGCAATGCATACACAGATAGAGAAGTAGGCTGTACCGAAATATTATGAAGCACTGCAGTAATCACGTCCCCCATTACTTCTATTAGTAGTTGCATTATATAGTGCCCACTTATGCGCGCGTGCAAGCATACATTTCACTGGGACAGCCGCAAGATAATAAAACAAACGTCCAGCAGATAGCCGTGCCACCATCTGCATAGTCATTCATATGTATATTCCAGTGCAGTCTGGTTTATGCCATTTTGCATCGCGCGTACACCACATGAAATAATAATATTTTTTATTCTTTCTAATGGCCAGCGCCTGTAAGCACATACCTCGGTGAATTGTTGTACTAATTCAACCCTGATGAGCCTTCCCTTATGCTCACCTCGTTACATCACATCGTTGTCCATTATGTTATTCATTGGATGAGATTAAATTATGTATTATAAAATGTAAATGTTACAGGTCACTTAACTTCACATTACCATGACCAACGTTTAACCCCCAACTTAATTTAATCACTTATCCTAATTACCATAAAACTCTGCAGATATATCATCACATGTGATCTAGAAATCAAACAGGAGATTTACGGATTCGCATACCTACTTCATTGTACAATCTCCATCGAGAACTCGATATGGGGCGGGCAAGTGTTTCTGGAATAACTGCTTCGAGAACAAACTGAAACTGATGACGCATTTCGTGTAATTATTTGAAGCTTTCTGATTTTGACAATACTTGGAAGCACGAAAAACGTTCGACCGGATCGGTTCCTCGAGTGGGTTTTTCAGTTTCAGTTTTTTTGAGGAGTTGCAAGGCCGAAAAAAGTTGTTTGCTTCGGGATTTTTTTCTGGAAAGTCATTCCATTTGACCAACATATGTAAAAGGAAGTAAATGTAGTCGTAACTTTTGACTTTAGATCGCGCATTTTTTATTTTCAAAAATATTGACTGACACTGCTCCTGTAGACGATTTTCTGGAGGTCCTCAAAAAAAAGTGTCTGGCGGTGAGCACGAAATCTCCGGTTTGGATTATTGAAAATGAAAAACACTGAAAAGATTTTTTAAGAGGATAGATGAATCTACCTATTAATCGAAGGAATAAGATTTCCCATAATCATTTCTATCTTTTTCAAACACTTGAACGAAAAAAATTTAATCAAAAATGAAAATATTTTCTTTTCGGAGCCGCCATCTTGTCAAAAATCGAAATTCCAACTATTCCTTCGCGATCAATTCATCTATCCACTAAAAGAATTTTTTTGGTGTTTTTTTTTTTTCATTTTCGATAATCCAGACCGGAGATTTCGTACTCACCGCGGGTCACCTTTTCTTTGTAGATCTCCAGGAGATCGTCTACAGACACGGTGTCAATCAATATTTTTGAAAATAAAAAATGTCGATGTAAAGTCAAAAGTTACGATGACATTTATTTCCCTCTACATATGTTGGTATGAAATGGCTTTCCAAGAGAAAATCGTCAAGTAAACGACTTTTTTCGGCCTTGCAACTAGGTATGAACCCTCAAAGAAAAGGGCATCCGCAAGAATACTAGAAATGAAATAAACTTATCGGGGAATGACGACAAGCAANTTTCGTGTAATTATTTGAAACTTTCTGATATTGACAATACTGGAAGCACGAAAAACGTTCGACCTGATCGGTCCTTCGAGTGGGTTTTTCAGTTTCAGTTTTTAAGGAGTTGCAAGGCCGAAAAAAAGTTGTTTGCTTCGGGATTTTTTTCTGGAAAGTCATTTCATTTGACCAACATATGTAAAAGGAAGTAAATGTAGTCGTAACTTTTGACGTTGCTTCGTGCATTTTTTATTTTCAAAAATATTTACTGACACTGCTCTTGTAGACGATTTTCTGGAGGTCCTCAAAAAAAAGTGTCTGGCGGTGAGCACGAAATCTCCGGTTTTGATTATCGAAAATGAAAAACACTAAAAAGATTTTTTAAGAGGATATAGATGAATGTAGCTATTAATCGAAGGAATAAGATTTTCGATAATCATTTCTATATTTTTCAAACACTTGAACGAAGAAAATTCAGTCAAAAATGAAAATATTTTCTTTTCGGAGCCGCCATCTTGTCAAAAATCGAAATTTCAACTATTCGTTCGCGATCAATTCATCTATCCACTAAAAGAATCTCTTTGGTGTTTTTTTTTTTTCATTTTCGATAATCCAGACCGGAGATTTCGTACTCACCGCGGGTCACCTTTTCTTTGTAGATCTCCAGGAGATCGTCTACAGACACGGTGTCAATCAATATTTTTGAAAATAAAAAATGTCGATGTAAAGTCAAAAGTTACGATGACATTTATTTCCCTCTACATATGTTGGTATGAAATGGCTTTCCAAGAGAAAATCGTCAAGTAAACGACTTTTTTCGGCCTTGCAACTAGGTATGAACCCTCAAAGAAAAGGGCATCCGCAAGAATACTAGAAATGAAATAAACTTATCGGGGAATGACGACAAGCAAAAAATTTAGTAGCCTCTTCGGGCCTGCGAGCTTATTTGAAAATTGCTCTATAAAAAGGTTTAGGATAATCCGCTACAGAGTCATCTTTGAAAACACATTTGCATTTGCATGGTACAAATAATACGGGAAATACACATATACATATGAATAAATGTGATTCGAATCACCGGATGAAAAAAATGGAATTCAGATAATTGTAGACACGAGGGCTATCAGCACATCAATGTCATAAAAACGCGGTATTCCCTTGCCGACAGTTTGGTTTCTCTGTAACCGTCACTGTTGCGCTCTCCGTACATTCCACATGCATAAAATTCGATGGGTCCACTATTTTATAGTCACTTCAAGATAGGAACCCATCAGTCCCAGTGGAAAAGTATCCACAATGTTGACGAGGCTTTTTTCATAGTCGCATTTTTTAGTTTTTTTTTTTCTCTTTCGAACGGTGAGGAAAAGGGGCCAGCGGTATGAAAAGGTGTTAGCAAAGAACTAGAAAACTCCAACGCGCGCAGATTCACACTCTGATCGTTTGGACGACGGCTAATCTCGTGAACCCGTATCCTATGAGCACCGGTACGCGATATCGATTTACACTTCTAACAGCGTATGATCCCGATGTCCGAAAATACGCGAATCCACGGTATCGGGAGACATTATCCTCCTTACAACAGACACTTCGTTGGTATTTCAAAACCAATACAGCTCAGACTTCAGTGGCTTCTGGCATAATAATTGATTTTATGGGAACCCGAAAAACTTGTTGAAAAATTCGAGTGTGTTAAATTCCGTTTCCACACGAATACGTCGTCAATTTCCTGCTGGATTTGCCATGACAAAGGAATGTAGGCAGACACCATAAGAAGTAGAATCCTGGGTAAACGAAACAACGATTTTAATCAACGAACTCGAACTAAAAATTCAAGCAATCTTTCATTTTTGTTTTTCGCCCAGACTCTACTCCAGAATGAAAAAAATGGCCGTAATTAGCTTGTGACTCGAAATTAGTTGACCGTTTAATTAAAGCTCGTTAGGATCGTAAATTGTTGGCGGTGGATTTAGTGATTGTTTAGAATGCTCATTCCCTTTAGTCCGATCAATAACGGTTAGAAATTTATAATGGAATAGCACGTCGGTGTTTCGATACTGTGACGTTTCGATGTGTGGTAACATTGATGTTTCACGAATGGCGAAGGACAGGTCCTTCATTGAAGCTCCGAGGCAACATTATTTCCAGTATTGCTATAATTTGACCGCAGCTATTCTCCCTCGCTTTCGCACTCTTCTACGCTCAATGCACTTCCGAACCCGCTGGGTTTTATGACCGCAGCTATATCGCGGGCTTGATACTCGGTCATTTAATACTTTCCATCCGCCTGCTCGGTCAGACGCAATTCCAAGCGCCAGTGGGTCCCGGTGGCGCCATACTGGTTGAGCCGGACTCACTCACCAATCTTCTCGGCTCTACCAACCTTCCGCCTATGAAGCTCTAACGCGATTGATATGGGCACCTTCGCCATGCTCGGCATCTATGTATATAGACAATAATCGCCCATCAATTCCTCCACCAATATTTATGATCACGTATTGTTGGAAATTATTGGGAAATTTAACCGTGTGAAAAATCTCCATAAATTTTTTCCTCATATTGAAATTCGATGTTCGAATTTTTATTCAATTTCACTAGAACCCATAACGTTCTCCATTTTTTATCTGATTCACTAATTGAATTCGCATTATCGTAATAAAAGTAGACAATTTCGAAAATTTGTTGTGTTTTCCATTTCAAAATTCTTCTGGAAAGAAAATCAATAATTTTTTTTCAAAGAATCATGAAAAAAAAAAAAATTTCCCCGAATATCAGGTTCTACATGATTTTTTTTTTATTTGCTATGAACGATATTTTCAAAAGGGAAATATAAACCTGACGTGAATATGCGAATTTAAAATTTGCGTCGCCACGCGAGGAATAAAGATGGCAAATTGGACGACGTCTCGGACGGCACGAACGGTTTCTGCGTAAGCGAAAAAACCGTACGAGAATCCGGAAACGCTGCTGATCATCGAGAACTAGAATTTTCACAATCGAACAATTTTCTACTGTCCTGCCAAAATCCCAAGGCACCACTTGGGAGTTCGCTGATGCATTTTGTTGCAACTTGAAAAACAACGAATTTTGATTCTGTCCCAATAAATATTTCTGGCATTATAGATGTTTGTGATTTTTTTTTCCGCAGGTATCGAGACGAAATTTGCTGGCTCGAGTTGCAACGATCTCGTCACATCGGACGGTGCCGGATCCACAATTATCAGTGGTCATTTCGATAAAAGGATACGATTTTGGGACACGCGAGCTGAATCCAGTTCGAACGACATTGTTCTTCAGGGTAAAGTGACCTCTCTGGATCTCTCTAGAGGTAAGAACTTGTCCAGATTTTCTTCGCGGAGAAAATTGAAAGAAATCATACAATTTAAATTGAAATACGAAAAATGCTGCAATTTAAGATTTGCGAATGGCTCCCTCAAGATGCTCAAGATGCACGATGCTTAAAGCTTCCTGTATGAGAAATCCAAAATTAAAAATATAGTTCCTCATGGAGGAAGATTTGAGCATCGTGCATCTTGATTTTACGTCGTTCTATCAATTTCTATTCGTGTAATGATTTTGTGAAGAGTGTATTGAGTTTTCTGACCATAACCACTGCTTCGAGAAAAAATATCAATATCAGGGAGAAGAGTGAAAAAAGATGGTTTCGGGAGAGGAAACGAGGGATGGAATTGGAAAGGGTTTATTACAATTCACGTTGAATATTTCAACTCGATTTCCAGTTGATGGGGCAAAGGTAACGAGAATCGAAGAGAGTTTTATTTTTGTTCGGGAATAGGTCGGCAACTGGACCGATTATTTTTTTGTTCTTTTTTTTCCGACTACCAACCAACACGACACGCGTTCCCCAAACGCTTTATTTTTCGCGTACGTAATTGTGCGCTACGTCATGCCTCTCGGCACGTGGTCCCTGTGGAGCCAGACCAACGAAAAGCCACTAGCAAAGCTCGACCAGCAAAAAACCATGTTCCAGAGAGACCATTTGGTATATTCTGAAATACTTCACAGTACCCAATGTTGATTGAAGCGCTCGATTTTTACGGAAGTGAGATATCGCGAACCTTCATTAATCGTCCCAATGCCGTATTCCCTTCTGCAGCTCTCTCAAGTTTTACCTTTTATTCTTGTGGGCGTGTGCCTTTCTGATGAATATTTACAAATAAATGAATCAACTGTCAGGACGTTCCACTTTTTCTACGATTTGTAAAAGTTGATACGGCCATATAGTTTTACGACATACCGCATCCACCCAAAACCGTGGGTAACGATTATGATCGAAGAGACCCTATACCCATAAAAACGGAACTCTCTATGGGGTTACATTGAAGCAGCACGAGTTTAAATGGCGGAGAGAAAGTTGACCAGATAGGCTCCCACTTTCAAGAAGTTGGAAAGGCAATGCAACAACATTGTTTGACGGTTTTTTGGCAAAAATTAGAAAGATGACATTTATTTTGGAAATTGAGCGCACATAGACAATCGAGACCAATGCTCCAACGAATCGAATGCTTGGGGCACTGTGGGGGACCGATTCCTGACTTTCCGATGTTGGTTCGATCGAGTAACAGGAAAAACATGTAACTGGAAAATCTTGGCTTGACAATTTTGTCAATCGACCTTCCTTCGATGCCTGTTAATGGTTCTGAATTCTTCGCTATTCGTGTTTCGAGTTTTTACTCGTAATTCTGTGAGTGTATGTATATAAATAACGTTGGAATAAAAATGAAGAAATAGAAATGTAAAACCGCCCTCTTGGGCGACCTCTAAATGCTGCACGCAGATAGTAAAAAGGAGAAAAATTTCTCGGTTGGCAAGAATCCGAAGGAAGCGGATGATCCGTGACCAAGATTTCAGGCACGTACAAGCTGTAAGGCAAAACCTTGAAATCGCTTGAGATTAAACGTCCGATACAGCAGTATAGATGAATCGCCCGATGTATGGGCTCGAGGGTTCTACGCGTAACGAGAGGCAATCCCCTGACGATCGATAAACACATAACTTAACTCCGCGTCCTTATTTATACTCTACGGACATGGTTTTTGTAACCCAAATGCGTCCACGCAGACTCTCGAATCGATGAATACAACCACGAGATACGGAAACGAATTGGGCTGAACGTGAGTAAATGTTCCGGCGGAAAATACTCGGCGAGTACAAATTCAATTGCCATTAATTTGATTATTATTCGAAGTAGAAATTATGAATAAACAAGATCATCTGGAAGAGCTCGCAATCTTCATGTGCTCAATATGCATTTGTTCTTAAGTAAACAAAATTTCGAAAAAATTTTACGACCTATTTTTTTGAAAAACTAAATGAAGCTTCTTCGATGTTTTACACAAAAGTGTATGCAAAGTTTTAAGAGGCTTCATCATTTAGAAATCAAAATATATAATATTGAAAATTGCATTGTATCGTAATATCATGGACAATAATCGATAAATTATTATTCGTCCCTACGTAGATCCATGAGTCAGTTACGTTATTTTTATCGTTGGATCTTTGGGCTAGGGCTATGAGCTTTTTCCAACATTGTCCCTTGCAGCGTTTATTGAGGAGGTTGTATGGCAACGGTCAAATCTAAATTTTCCTTTTCAGTTTTTCTAACATACAAAATGCTTCACGAGCCCAAGTTGATTAAAAAAAGTTGTTACAAATTGACTAAAGAACAACATACTCTATATTCGCAATTGTCCGAAGTAATCTGCATTCGTTGTATAATAAACAAAATTTCGAAAAAATTTTACGATCGATTTTTTTGAAAAACTGAATAAAGCTTGTTCGATGTTACACAAAAGTGTATGCAAAGTTTTAAGAGGCTTCACCATTTAGGAATCAAAATATTTAATGCTGAAATTTGCAACTTTTAACACAAGCTTTTATGAGAAACTACTCAAAAATCTGATTTTTATTAATAAATATCTCGACTATTATATCGCTAATATCGCGAACTATTAGTCATCACTATTCTCTTTGTGTTGTGCAAATTTAAAGGAATTCTATGGATAGGAAATTTTGCATGCAACGCTACACCGCAGGGTAGCTCATCCAGCGAGTCGTAGGAAAAAAAAACCTGAAAATAATATCAGGCGATCAAAATAAATGGTGGAAGCGAAATACTAAGAGTTAAGCCGTTTGAGCAAAAGCATCGTTGACAAAACAATGGAATGTTTGAATGTTCTCTATTAGCAGATAATCCGCTAAACGGGCTGTATTTGTATGAGAAAAAGTGGGCGTGGGTGGAAAGAGCTCGATAGAAGATTGGCCTTCAGGGCTAATAGGTACTAGGGTAACTGGTAAATGTCTGCATGTATGATCGCATTACAGTTACTATGTGCACGAAACTCTTTACACGAGTATCGAATTTCTCTCGGAGTCGTGCCGAAGCTCAAGTCCCGCACAGCGTGTGTCAACGGCGCTGTTTAACTTTGCATATTATAGGAATAAACGTCCTTCTTATACGATCGTTTAAGGACCCCTATGATTCTGTTTCTTCTCCGGCTAAAGAATCTCTGGATTTTCCATAAACCTTAGACCGAACACGAGCTTGCTGCATGCTGAATAACATGCCGAGATCGTCGCTATATTTATCATCCCCAGACTTAATTAAAGGATTAAGTCATTAGCAGTTTTTTCTTTATACTCAGTGTCCTGGTTAGGCAAAAGAAACATGGCAAGTCTCGGGGAGAAGCCCGGATAAGTAAATTTGTTTTATAAATCTTTTGACTAAATTCAAACGTCAATGTTGAATTTTCAAATCACGAAATAACTCCTGGGCTTCGTAATTAAAGAAAATGCTTATCGCTGTCAAATATCCTTGTCCTGAGACTCTACCGAGTCTCTAGATTCGCTGTTCTGCTCGGTCGTAATTTGTTAGTTCGCCGATTTCTATTCCCTCCAAACTTTCGGAATGCATTCGGAAATAGCAGGTGTTACCGCGATATCCTATTTCATACAGCACACAGAACGTTTTGTTGAGCAAACTTGTGGAACATTCACGAGTCATTAAACTTGATTAAATATTTAATAAAACATACAAATGACCCCTCGTCATTTTTTGGAAATACACGGTCATGCCATGTCACAGTTCATCTCGGAGTGATATGACGTAAAAAAAAGTCCAGCAAGGATGGTTAATCGTAGAGAATCTGCAGGGGCTGCCCTTCCATGCGCTATCTACTGCTCGCGGCAACAATCATTATTGTTGGTCACGCCTGAACGATTTGTCAAAATTGCATTGTCCTGCAAGACTCGCAAACATCAATAAAAAGGAGCAATCGTGGTGCACTAAGAAAATGGGACAAACAAACGTTCCTACAGAGTCATTTCACGATCTGGAGTTTGAGGAATTGATGCGTGAAACCTGGACTATATCACGTACAAAACTTCCATCGGATATTGCTCCGAACTCAGCAACAATGTTTGATAATCAGTTAATCAGAATAACTAATCAAATGACTATCATCGGATTGAATCAATTTAATCAATCTGGTTCAATTTATTCGTCCATTCAAACAAAACGGTTACGATGATTAATTAAGTTTCGAACGAATAATTCGCTGACCCGACTAAATAGAGTGTGCCAGTAAATAAAGAGCACCAGTTGTTGAAAGAAGTTCATTTCTACGAATGTATGAGTTTATTTATCCATAGAAATTTTTCATCATTTAGTTTAAAAAAAAGTGAAATCCTTGTTTTTTCATGCAACAGCAGATTTAGTTCCATAAACGTTTTTGCTTATTCAACTCCGCTTTGATAAAAATTGGAACACATTTTTCGATATCTATCAGTATTTTTTTGTTGATAAGAATGGTATCGCTTTTTTCTATGGCCCGCTCTACAGTCTGATTTCTCTGACCAGAATTCACGTATACGTCCAACATAAGAAATCAAATCTTCATTGACTCTGGAGTTGGGAACGTTGAGGTTTAACGAAAAATATTTAGTATCTTTATTATTTATTGATTTTGAAAATCATGGCAATTTTTCGTGTCGATTGAGTTTTTAGGTCGGAAGATAGGATCTTTTTAATGTCTAGACGAAATATTTAATAATAATTGTGAGCTCCACTGAAAAAAGAACAGAATTTCGTTGCATTCCAATGATGCAAACTTCACCATAGTAATCATCATCATATTCTATGCTTTGTTAATTAATGGGTAGCAATATATAATTATAGCTGTTGGTTAGGTAACCTGCATGCACTTTCCCCAACGGCGGAAAATTTTCTCATCACATTCTATCCAAATTCGTTTTCCTAATTAATTATGCCAATTTCGTTATTACTGTTTATCTGTGTACACAATTCAGCGAAATAACCGTTAATGTCCTTAAATTTCCTTGTCCATATGGTACTTGGATAGCCCTGTACGTAGCAGTGCAAATTCTCGACCTGGAGCCACTCGAGGTTTGATTTTCCCATACACCTGTTGATCTCGACACACCTGCACAACCACGATGTCAATTCTCCTGTAAATAGAACCGATTGATCAATATTCGACGATTATTGTCCCTTCACGATCATTTTATTCAGCTCAGATTTCATCCATTTCAATTATCGTGAACAGTCTTTTTTCAACCTTAGAACGGTAACCTTATTTTTTTTTTTTTTTTACTTATCACGGTAGCCTGGGGTCATAAATGACCCCAATTTTGAAAAATTGCTATCTCCGGCAAAATGTAACGGAAAGGGTTCAGCTTGTGCTCATTCATTTTGTTCCTTAATGCGGGATCACGTGAGCCTCGGGGAATTTTTGTAGAAGTAAAAAAATTGGTCAAAAATGCGGTAAATCGATGAAAAACGGGAGAAAGGGTTTTAAATGAGAAGAAAAAGTTTACATTTTAACGAAATCGACTTTCCACTCATTTTCGGGACAGAAACCAAAATTATTCCGAAATCCCGGAGTCGGTAATCCTTAGAAGAATGATCTATCAGCAAAGAACCATACTGGACGATATTTATGACGTTATTTTTTCTCCAGTTGCTAAGAACGAGTTTTGATACTTGAGATGATCGATAAAATACGGTAAAGTTGAACTCCAACAACAATCGGCAACGATATCCGTATTTTATGTTTAATTGATGCAAAATAAAGTTTTTATGTGTCTTGGAATCGTTTACTAAGCTTTGCAAGCAACAATTGTAGGAGCGACTGGAGCATCGCAGCTTGCAATCGATGGGAAGCAGAAAGCATTAAGGCTTATTAATGAAAATAGTATGTTTCCCTTATAATACATTCGTATAACTTCGATAGAAAGTTCAGAAACATTGCACAAGCTGTGAGAACCTTTTACACTCTGCCTCGTTATTAATTCAGACCGTAAATCTTTCATTGTAAGCTGGAGGCTTTTTATGTTAATTTTAGTTTCCTCTGCAATAAGCTTTGCGAGCGAAATAAAATAATGAGGAAACATTCTATTACTTTTGAATCTAGAGGGTTTTTTTTACTGTTTTCAAGTTAAATAATACAAAAACACTGAATGCTTATTAGTTTTTTTTTATGCCAGAACAAACTTACTCGAACCTTTTCAGATTCATGGTACATGTATGATTGCGCGCCCATACACAAAATTTTTTATACTCCTCAGAAAGTTTATGCACCATTTTATACCCTTCGCTGGTTTTAATTATTTATGCTGCGGTTATTTTTTCCACCGGATAATTTTGGTTCACCAATAAAATAACAATTGAATTCTCTTTGAATTTTCTGTTTGAGAAAAAATCATGCCAACAATATCGTGAGGCGTGACAGCGGCTGGACTTTAAGAATTAAATTAGACAAATCGCTTTATTACGTCCCACGATGTTTATTGTTGCAGATGCGAATTACCTTCTCAGTTGCGTGAGAGATGACACTGTGAAAGTGTTGGACCTCCGAATGAAACAGATCGTGGGATCTTTTAGGTGAGTATTATTTATAATAATACAAACTTTCTTTAAGGCTAAAACCTCAAAAAGGGATTTATTCTCCGTGGCAAGTGGACAGAAAAAATTTTAAATCGTGAATCAACAATTTGCCTTGCATTTAACGAGAGAAACAGTTTTAAGTTCCACAATTTCGTACTCGATATCAATGCATCGTGGCAAAGTATCCAGTGAGCGAAGATGCGACGCAATTAATTCTCGATGCTATTCAACGCTTGATAGTTACATGGGGTGAGGTTTACCCAATCGCTTTCGACCGAGGGTACGAAATAGAAATTTTGAGCAATTTGGAACAATTTTTTTTTAATTTATTGAAAATTACAATTTTCATTAAAAAAAAGTCGTTTGCGAAGATTTTTTTTTTTTTTTTTAATTGAAAAATGCACGAATTAAATACAATCGTCAAGGTCGTTGCTCAAGAGTTGAAAATATGTTGCAGTATTTTTATTTTATTTTATTTTTACGATTTTTCAACTCTCTATCGCCTTCCAAAGTGAGTGGGGTTGATAACACCCCCAATGACTATTACGACGCAATCTGGTGGTGTGACTATTCAGGGTTGATTTCGATTTGTCTGTACGATCGATCGGGTGATATTGGCACAATTTTTCTCGATATTTCGACCCAAAACCACGGGGAAAAAGCATCGAAAAAAATGTTATTTTTAAAGACATGGCAAAGTCTCGTGTTCAACACGAGTGTCGTACACTAAATTTATACGCGATATTCGGGAACATCGCGTCACGTCATGGTGGTGCCATCAATCACTCGTCCAACGGCACTGCATCGCGTTTCCGCAATATCTCGATCCGGAATGACGAAATTTAATTGAAAAAAAAAAAAAAAACAAAAACTACCCTTTAATTGCCAGAGGCGAATCCTCTCGCCCGAGACGAGTGAATGATCCTTCACATCGACCGGTCGCGACTATATGCCTCAACAAGCTATCTACACAAACGAAGCGCTTGATTAATAGAAATTCCGATTAACGAAAGGCTCTCCCGCTCAGACAAACATCGCACATTGTTGTCACGTGTATTAGTCTCGTATTTTCATATGGACTACCTGGAAAGCGTATTGATTAATATTTGTAATTATTTTTCTAAAACAAAGTATTTCAAGTCCATTCTTCTTGACTATCGATTTTTCCTCGGAATCCGTGAGCGATATTCCGTCCAGGCTCCTCGTTGGGAAACTGTCGAATGAGTTTTCAACATCAATATTAAAAAATAACGAAAATTCGAAACAGACAGTTGGTTTGCTGAAAAACAAAATGAATGAACGATATAAACGTAGAAAAGGATTGCCTTCAGCAAGAAATGAAGCCAATCCTTTTCGGAATATTTGCTCAGGAGTACCGGAGTTTTTTTTCCACAACAGTTTGTTCAATTTTTGTCTACAGTGCGGACGGTTTCAAGGTGGGTTGCGATTGGGCACGAGCGACGTTCAGTCCCGATGGTCAGTACATAGCCGTCGGCTCCGTGGACGGTTCGGTATTCATATGGAACGTAACGACAAATAAAATCGAATCTGTCCTCAAGGATCACACGTGAGTATTCCCATTGGAACCAAATACTAAAAAAAAAAAAAAAAAAAAAAAAAATCGATTAAATCGAAATCAAATACGACGTGTGTGGCCAGTGTATAGCTTCCGAGAGCACCAGAAGTCAAACAGCTTCTGGCGAGGGCAATGCATAGTGGGGTGATGCCCCGCATGGCCATTCGCCCATTCGGGTACCGAACCCGAAGGAAGTAGCAGTTTTTCTGAGTATCGATGGTGCTGAGCATCTGGAACAGTAGAACAACAGAAAAGACTTGCTGCGGGCAGCACTTTGGGGTTTCTCACGGAAAAGAGAGTCGGGAAGTGAAGAAAACACCAAATCAAAGTGATGGAATGGTTTAGCCAAAATTTGGAGGCGTACACACAGGCACGATTAACCCTACAACGGGAACCATATTTTTGTGTTACCTGATCCGGTAACCTGGGGTCACATATGACCCCAAATTTGAAAAATTCATATCTCCGGTAAAATTTAACGAAAAGGGGTCAACTCGTGATTATTCTTATCGTTTTTTAATGCGGGATCACGTGAGCCTGGGTCAATTTTGCTTAAGGTAAAAAAAAGTCTAAAATCCGGAAAAAACGATTAAAAAACGGGAGAACGAAGAGGGAAAGGGCGCGGGATTTAAATAAATGGAAAGATGGACGAATACATAGCTCGTAATGGGCATCATGATAGAAGCCAAAAAAAAAACATTACGAAAAATCGTATCGCAAGTGTAAAAACGTGATATGGCTCCGAGCCAAGGAAGAGACTGGATAATTACGATTTATGAGGGTGTCGACTGCACTTCCGGTGCTGGCATGTTTCTAGAAGCATCTTAAGAGCCTGAGAACGTGGATTACATTGGTTGTACACGTGGAATCTCGCGTGCAAACGATTTGGTGGAATTGAACCTCGTAAACGCGACCAAGATGTATAAATATATAGAAATATGATTGGAAAATTGTATTCCTGCGAGAAGGGTGGCGACGTAACTGGCATGACGATTCCCATCATTTAGGAGTGCCGAAGATCGTTAAAATGCGAACAAACTCAGCGGGAGTATGTGCAGCTCGTATAACGACGTTTCGCGTCACCGCGTTTAACGGGGGTAATTCGCGCGAGCGTGCGGTATCGTCACGCGAGTTACCCCTTCGCTGCTTTATTACGTCATATATTATACGCCGTGACGAAAACGGAAGGGAAAGAATCCACAGCAATGCGTTGCGACACAGAGGGAGGATCGCTTGGATTTCTCTAATAAAACGAAGCAGTAGATGGACAGGCGAATATCACTAACTAATGAAACTTCTAGGAGTTTTACCCTCACGAAGGCTTGCTCGATTTACACGAGACGGTGCATTATAATCCGGTAACAAATTATGTACGTGTGTTGACGAACCTGCCAGTTTTTCACTCTGCTCTTTACTGTGGATAAATAATTAAGCACAACGCACCAACAGCAACGTTTACACGAATTTATAATTGACGGCTCTCGTTTCCGAATTTATTCACATGAAATATTCTGTTGAAAGGGTTCTATTGCCATAGTCATAATATACAAAGTAACGGCAACGGCAATAATTGAAATTTCGATTTTTGACAAAATGGCGGCTCCGAAAAGAAAATATTTCTATTTTTGACTGAATTTTTTTCGCTCACGTGTTTAAAAATGATGGAAATAATTATCGGAAATCTTATTCCTTCGATCAATAGATTCATCTATCCTCTAAAAGAATCTTTTTGATGTTTTTCATTTTCGATCATTCAAATCGGAGATTTCGTGCTCACTGCCAGACACCTCTTTTTGAGGAGGTCCAGGAGATCGTCTACAGGAGCGATGTCAATCGATATTTTTGAAAATAAAAAATGGGCGCGGCTAGGTTAGGTTATTCAGAAAATTTTGTAAGCAGTTTTTTTTCAAATTGGTTCCATTCCTTTAATTCTATGACCAGCAATTTTCATGCTCAATCCATGCATCGATGGTCGGTCGGTTTTCTTTTCAGCTTTTTGGGTAAGAACGTCGAGAGTCTTCGCAACCATCTACATGGATGGCTTCGCAGGAGACGAACGATGGTATTTCGTTTTGATTTTTTTGTTTATTTATGAAATATGCGACCGCATTTTTATCGAAAAATCCCGATTCCGGAATTCATGAGAATCACATTTTTGTCAGCACGTACACAAATCTCCCGTGGAAAAATGTCCTTTGCCGCCAACACGTCGTTACGGACGAGAAACGAATTGTTCGTCACATTTTCCACTTTCAAAATTCACAATTAACTAAAAAATGATAATAAATCAAAAATCGTTAATTACCAATTCAACGATAATTCGAAAACGAAGATAATGAGCGGTAGCCGAAGTGCCAGTTTGTAAAAAAAAAAAGTTATATCGATTTTCGTAAAATCAAAGTTTGAAGATTATTTTGAAAAAAAAAAAATTAACGTTTTATCACTCATACACGAGACATACACCATGATACCTCTATTGATTTTCATCAACATCGAGACCCAAAACCAAACCCAAAGCAAATTATTGCATGAAATTGTTGATTCGATCCACATATTTTAATAATAAATATTCTTCTCAATATATGCATAAGAATTTGTCACATGTAATCGATCCAAATACGTAATACATAAAATCTGGGAGCACTCTTTGAAACTTGAAATGACACCAGGTCGAAATTCGCTTTTTTCGATAGAGTACGGAACGTATAGCGATAACCTGATATATATATAGCAAAGTTATAGGGGATGATCGGACATGGATTCGCTTATGGGATGTAGTCTGATAGGTTGCAGAGGTTCACACGAACTTTGTGTCTATTCGCCGGAACAACCCTAATCCCGGCTTGTATCCAAAAGCACGCTATATGAGGTAAAGGACGAACAAGGCCAGGGGTTGGGGCAGCAAGGGGTGGAGAAATATAGGAAAGAAGTTTGTATCTCTCCTCGCCACTCGCGTCGAAGCTCCATTGTTCCAAGCCAATGCTTGCGTGGATATAACACTTTGATATAGAGTTTTCGAAACCATACTTGAATTGTATCTCCGAATGGACCTATAAATATAACTATATGTCCACAAACGTGGGTATTTTGGAAGCAACATGAAACTGGGCGGATTAGATCTGAATTTATTAGATTATTTCACGGTTCGTGATGTACGAATCGATGGGATGTTCACGTGTCCGTATGGGAGTTTTTTTAAGGACGTTGTCTCCTAAATTTTCTATCGATAGAATTCTTTTCAATTTGCACCGCACAAAGACACACATTTATTTATTTTCAACGTCAAATAAAAATTTATTAAATTTCAGAAATCATAATTTATAAAAAAAAAATTTTATTTCATAAATTTATTGAATTAAATTTTCAACATTGAATATTACGATTTCCAAATGATGAAGCCTTTTGAAACTTTGCAAACACTTTTATGTCACATCGATGAAGCTTTCTTAAGTTTTTCAAAAAAAAAATTCGAAATTTTTTTTATTATGCAGCAAATGCAGAATTACTCGAACAATTTTGAACTTAACGTACGTCGTTCTTTAGTAAATTTGTAACAACTTTTTTCAATGAACTGAAAACAAAAATTTAGGTTTGACGGGTGATACATTTTGAGGGAATCGAAAAATAATTTGCATTATTAAAAGTGCTCTTTGGTTGGCGTTTTGCTCGTAAGAATAGACGTAGCTCTCGCGAAATCGGTTGGAAATTTCGAAGCATGTTTGAATAAACTCTTTACACTTGAAGTAAAATATTTTATTAGCGAATAAGCGTTGATAAGTCCGCGTATCCCGCTGGTCTCGGTATTTTCTCGATATTTAACAACGAGATGGAGTCTCGACGCGAAGTGTATTAAAAAGGAAATTGAAAGACGAATCTCGACGCTTACCCATACTCGGCAATGGGTTTCTTTCGGTTACTTTCCAAAGTTTCGTTCAGTTCATCGTCCCGCGGAAACTTGTCGACTAATCGGAAATGTAATGAGATTTTACAAATGTAAAAGGAGATTTTGCTTCCATTTACACGCAAGAAGTACTAAACATATATTTTGGAAAACATTTTGTGCAATTGCAGCCAAACATTTGACAATGTCTTTGTAGCAAATATTGAAAACTTACGGCAGCCTCTTACAAATTTCGTTCCTGCCATTGATATTTATATCCAGAACTTTTTTTTTTTTTTGTCAATTTTTTTCCAACTCGCACTCGGTACGATTTCATCGATTTTCATCCCCTCAGTCGTCTGGTGACACACTGCACAACGAGAGAACAGTTGAACGCTGCCGGGAACATAGAAAATCCAGTCTGCCGTAAAGAAGGTTTCGTGGAACGATATTCGATGGCAGGAACATCCGTGATCCCTTTCCCTGTCTCGCCCTGTTTTTTCGTGGGGTGTAAACCGAGCAGTGGGTGATAAAAGAGCGTAACCCACGAGACCGTCCACATCGACACTTGAAATTTACGCCCTTTTCCTCACGAGGGATCATTTTATGTAGATGAAGAAAGAAAAGACACGGAAATGGAAAAGCTCCGGTGATAGTTAGAAATCTACACAAGCAAACGAAGAGATATGGCTCGTTTATACAGTTATTCACGTTTCACGAGGCCCATAACGTTACCATTGATACAGCACCCCTCAGTCCCCCGAGAACATCCCTTTTCTCCGTCCCCGAAGCTCACTTCGCATTTTCTATGTTTATCTTACCGAATCTGCACATGTTCTCATTCCTTCTATTTTCCAAAACCACTCTCGTATTACGCGGCTGTCTTACGGATTTGCTTTTTTCGTATAACGCCAACTGCAATATATATTCCCCGTTCCAACGAAGATAAGAGATCCTGCGGGTCGACTCATTCATAGCGGATTTTACGATGCCACTTTCCGTTCCTATATTTCTTCGCTCCTGCCATACGAGCTGATAATTATTAATACACCAGCAACAGACTGGCCTCGTGATTCAAAAGCCACGAGTATACTGACTCAAAATGTATGTGAAATAAAATATTAAGGGTGTATCAAAAGTTGTTATTCAGTTTCAGGAACACAGTTAACCGTCTATGGTGACCAGGGGTCAAAATGACCCCAAGTGCAATTTTGAGCTAGAATTACTACAAGTTATTGGCGCCCGAGACGGTTGGCATTTTTTCCAACGGTGCTTTGGGGTAAAAAATTTATTTTTTTACACATTGACTCCTTGCTGATTTTTTTTCGCTATTTTGAAAATTGAGTAAAAATTCTTTGGCGTGATATTCTCATTCGAAAAGGTTCAAACTAGTGACCTGAATTTTTATGTGTCGTTCGGAACGATACAGCCAACGCGGCATGCGCCTTTAACATGCCTCGGGTCATTCCGACCCCCGTGTGACCAGCGCGTTATTTTTAGAACGTGTGCGAACACGATGAAAATTGATTGATTTCCAGTGAAAACCAAATACACGCAATCACTTTTCTGCCCACACTTGATCGACCGGTCAGATTCTAATTATTGAACGCAGTTTTTGGGACACCCTGTGAATGGATACGCGTTCACTAGCAATTATCGGAGTTCCATCACTATAATCTCACTTTACTCGCCCTTGCTCGTTTCGGTTATCATAATATACAAACGCCCATACTTATGCATTTTCCTGCATGCGTATCAAATATTTGAGTCTTGGCTCAACGCAAGCACAGATATATTTAGAAGCATGTATCGGAAGATATGAATATTCGTGCCCTTTCACTCTTCGTATCGTATCGCATCGTACTCATTTTACCTTAAGTTTCTTTTTCGCGTTTTTAACGTCGTAGAATATAACGAAGGACATTTAGGGTCACGACGGGCGGCCTCTCTATCATCCCCCAGAATCTCTTCCCTCCGCGCGTATCTCTCTTCCATCCACTTTCTATGTACCTGTATTTACGTCTTACAAGTATCCATAGCAAGACTAACGTATCCATTCCTTTGCGCACATTCTGATATACATTCAGAACGGACGGAAGAAAAACAGTAATTGGCATATTTTGCTCCCTTTCCGCTCAAAAGCGATTCCGGTACACGAGAATGTTGATCGGATAATAGAGAGAGAAAGAGAGAAAGAGAGAGAGAGAGTTGTTGGCCAATCATCGTTCAACTTGCCCCACTGGACTCACGAAATGCAGGGGAAACGTAGCGTGCACAATAATGCAGTAGATGGACTACGAATTAAAAATCATCTCGAGCACCGATCACGTACGTTCAGCTTTTCACTGTTATTACTTTGAGTCGTTGTGCGGAGGAGCATGGAACATTGTGAAGGGAAGAAAAGACTGAAGCTCAAGGAAGCGAGAGAAAGAGAGACGACGATGCTAAAACGGAGTAAACGAGAAGCGTGGAAAGGGAGAATGATTCTTCAGTGTGGATATATACGCATCAAGCAGGATCGTAATTCGTACGTTGTTCAGTGGAATCTGCACAAGCGACTCTCGTGTATATCGTGCTCGTAAAAATCTCGGGAGTTAACTTAATAAGCGAGAACCAAACTCGTCCCTTAAACATTCTCCTGTCCCCTAAACTTTCAATTCACACGTTAAATTAATGAATTTCCATTTCCTTAATAAATAGGTACTAATAATTAATGTACGATTTTACTGTTCCTTTTGACCCTAGGACAGTAACCTGGGGTCAAAAACGACCCCGGTTGACTTTAAATTCCGCGCCCTTTCTCCCTTCGTTCTCCCGTTTTGTATCGTTTTACCGCATTTTTGACTTATTTTTTACCTCGAGCCGAAATTGCCCCAGGTCCACGTGATTCTGCATTGAAAAACGAAAAGAATGAGCCCAAGTTGAACGCTTTTCGTTAAATTTTACCGGAGATATGAATTTTTCAAAATTTGGGTCATTTTGACCCCAGGTTACCATAATAGGTAAAAAAAATAGGTTAACGTTCTAGGGTTGAGAACAAAGGGCCTCTCGACGATTTATATCCAACTCGAAACGCACTATCGAATCCGTAAACCTTTGCAATAGATTTTTTCCAGCAACTCTACGAATGAACATTGTTGCATCGTTTATCTCGGAACTCGTGTATACTATTTCTCGTAGTTACAGTTCTCCCTTTCGTTAGCCCTCTCAGCGGGACAAGAAACACAGCGTGTGGGTGCAGAAAAAGTGTTGTGCACGAGTTTATTATCGCGTCTGGAAGAGAAAGCCTCGCATGTCATTATCGCGCATCCAAGCAATGCAACTGGAATAACTGCAGCAGCGTGTATCGAGTTGAGCGATTTAAGTACCGACTTGAGATCTCTATTTTTTCCTATCTTTTTAATATCCGGTGAAACGAAAAGATTTCTATGAATACCCAGCATGCTTTTATCGTCGATTCTATATTTAGTCTAAAAAGCACTCTATTCGAGCGAAGAAGAGCAGCCGAGCAATAGTCGTTAAATTTGCCTTTCATACTCATCGTGCATTCGTGAAATACCTTAATGATTCTAAACTGCTAATTTATGAATTACGGAACAACTATTATGTGCAAATGGAATATTCAGAGGTTTAGAAGAAATGTAATTATTAATCGAGCAGAAAATTATCAGATCCCATATTTTTGCGGGTTTTTAGTTTGCGAGCCTTAAGGACGTTCTATGCGCAATTTTCTATCGATACAATTCCTTTAAATTTGCACCACACTAAGAGAATAGCAATATCTAATAGCTCGCACAATTTCAAGAAGTTTCACCATGTAGAAGGTCGAGATATTCATTTATAAAAATCGCTATATTCAGTAGTTTCTCATAAAAGCTTTGTGTTGAAAGTTCCAAATTTCAGCATTAAATATTTCGATTCCTAGATGGTGAAGCCTCTCAAGACTTTGGATACACTTTCACGTTACATCGAACAAGCTTTGTTTAGTTTTTCAAAAAAATCGATCGTAAAATTTCTTCGAAATTTTGTTTATTATACAACGAATGCAGATTACTTCGGACAATTACGAATATAGAGTATGTTGTTCTTTAGTCAATTTGTAACAACTTTTTTTAATCAACTTGGGCTCGTGAAGCATTTTGTATGTTAGAAAAACCGAAAAGGAAAATTTAGATTTGACCGTTGCCATACAACGTCCTCAGTAAACGCTGCAGAGGACAATGTTGGAAAAAGCTCATAGCCCTAGCCCAAAAACCCAATGATAAAAATAACGTAACTGACTCATGATGGATCTACGTAGCGACGAATAATAATTCATCGATTATTGTCCATGATATTACGATACAGCTGCTTATATAAACTTATCAATTCGGCCAAGTATCGAAGGAAAATAAATTTCGAATAACATGGTATATGAGACTGTCTACGCGATAAATCTCGAATAGAGAATTTTTCTATTCGGGCTCCAGAGGAGGCAGCAGCAGCAGCAGAAAGGAGGATCGTCCTGGAAACGGCTGTACGAGCTCGGAATATCGAATAACCGTGTCCGGGGTATTTAAATCGCGTATTAATTACGCTCGCTGGAGGTATATATAGGAAGGGTCTCGATTCGCAGAGGGTTTACACGCCCGTGGTACGAAAGATGAAAAAAAAACAAACAAAACGTAAAAACGTGACAGTAACGGGGGGTACTGGAGGGAAGATATAAAATAATGAAGAGAGATAGGTGTATGGGAGAAAAGAACAACAAAAATAAAAGAAAAGCCAGGCTGTTCTTCTTTACTCTTGCTATCGTTCGTTTGCGAGCTTCAATGGCAATAAAAATTTATTTCGCAGGGATACCGATGAAATTAGATTATCCTTGAACGGGAAACGAGTAGCGGACTTAGTAGCCACCAACCGATTTTTCTCCTTTTCTCTTTACCTTTCTCTCTTTCTTCTGGACCATGTCTGTTCGTTTTTCTCTTTTCAATTTCTCTCTCTTTCTCTCTCCTTGGACCGTAGCCCTATGGCGGAAAAGCAATCTCTTCGAAGCTCACTCCGGAGAGAGCCCCGAGCACGACGAAGAAGCTTATGTCTTCGTTGTTATCCATCTTTTTTCTCGTCTTTTTCTCTCCCCCACAGCTCCCTCGATATATCTCCATCCTGCTCGTTCCTCGCCGACTTTCCTCCTCGTGTTCGTCTGCTGCTCGTGCCATGGTATCACTCTTCTCTTTCTTATGCTTTCCTTGACTATACGCCTGATCAAGGATTCGCCGATTTCATTGTCGTGTCAGGAAACGAAGCATCCGTGGGGCCAATCGAGCTCAGCACGCCGCGACCGATGCCACTTCTTTCTCATCTTTTTTCTCCTCGGCCTTTTCCAGCATCCTCTCTCTCCCTTTTGCTTGCTTATTCTTCGCAAGCTTTCTTGCTTTCAGGTCGCGCGACTCTCGACTTCGTTTCCTCGGGCAATGAACGTCGAGACGCGCGACTCTCGCCTTACATACGTTGCTATACATATATACTCAGAGGGAACGAGAGAGAGAGAGAGAGAGAGAGTTCGCGAGCCCAGAGTCCGGCACGATATTATGTCATTTATCTTCGTCCATGCCCGCCCTCCGCTCCGTCCACTACCCATGCTTCTGCATGGGTAGTGAACGGTTTTGTACGCATGTGCATGTATTTGTCTATGTACCATCGGCGCCTTCAACTTCTCGCCTTCATCTGCTCTCCTCTCGGCGATCACCGCGGACCGAACTCGCTCGTATACCTTCGACGTGTCCTGGCTCATCCTGAGACGAAATAGCCTCCGCATACGCCGCAAGACTTCCGTATTGTATGAAAAAGCCCTACGGAGGGATGTGCATATCCATGTTTCAGCCATTTTCCTTCTTGATGAATCTTCTGCATGAGACGCTACATGATAACTCGTACGATGGATCACCCGGTTAATGGCCACGTAGAAAAATATTTATTCCACCGTTCACACCGAGTGATCAAATAAATGACTCGCGCTAATAATATTTCCCGAAGATATTTATCGCTTGAAACAAAGTTGTACTCATCTCTCATACAGTTATCGTCAATCTGATCGGAATCTTCTCATAATTACTAAAGTCGTTTCACCAGGTTTGTTATTTTTTGCTATTTTTGCTTCCTCATGAAAGAAGCCATGTCACCATGAATTTCCTTTTTCCAGTTGTCCAAAATATCCCAAAACATCGAAAAATTGTATCTAGAGAAAAATATCTGGATGCGTCTGTGTGTGTGTAGGTTCTGGACCTGTAAAATTCAAACGTTCATAACTCGAGAACGGTTTGAGCTACAGGGCTCCCGTTTCGCACATATATTAATCCAAACAAGCTCTTCATTCTCTTAGAATTTTATTGAGATTGCTAGAAAAATACCAATTTTACGGCATTTTGAAATTTTCAAAAAACCGGTGTCGACGTTCTGACTTCCGCAAATTTGAAGATTTTATTACTATTCTTTTTTTTTTATAAACAGAGTATCATAATGAAAAGGTTGGTAGTGAAATTGGGAAAAATTGGTTGAAGGGTTTAAATCTTACGATTTTTTGAATTTTGCGAAAATCTGAGTTCTTTGGAAAATCGTCCAACCGCTCTAATTTCTGCAAATTTTGTTAGATGTTTTGTATGAGTCCGTACTTTCTTTTTACTTTCTAGAAAAGTTTTCGATATTGTACAATTTGAATGCAAATACAAAAAACGCTGCAAATTGCTTCCTCAGGATGCTCAATATGCACGATGCTCAAAGCCCCCTCTATGAGGATTTCAAAATCAAAAATATAGTTTCTCATATTTTCATTTTCAATGAATGGGTAAAATATAAATTTTTTTTCCATTCTATAATTGAATATTTCTAATGGCACATGAAACATTGATGTTTTCATTCACGAGTTAATTACAAAATCTAAGAACAATAGTACGTCTCACTTCATTGATATGTGAGCGTGGCAGGTAGCCTTGTCAATAGGAAGAACAACTTTGAATAAAAGGGGGCCAATAATTGTACTTGGAGTTTATTCAGAAGGACAATAACCATACGGTTTGAAGGAGTTTGTGAACTTGTACTGCTCCTTAACCGCCGCCTGAGGGGATATTCTCAGGTACATGATGCAAGAAACTTGATGATCAATGCAGTCAGAATGCTCGTTCGAACGTACACGTTATTCAGATAACAATTTGATGGAAAGAAAGCTATCGTCTTGGACGTATTCCATCTAAAGAAATGAAGACAAATTACCTCATCGAACAATTCTGTAATACGATGTCATGATGAAATTTATGACTCACGGAATTCGCAGAGATACAAACGCGACTGGACAATTGCTTCGTTAAAATTTTCAAATACTTCAGCCTGTCGCGAAACAAATGAAAACTGGTCAACCTTTACTTTGAATTTGATTGCCATCGAATTAGTCTCACGTGTGGCTTAAATTTTGATAACACCAAGAAAACTGTCAGACTCTGGTTTTTCGAATCCTTTTTTTTAACTCTTAATAGTCGCACCTCCAAATTGTGACGTTTTAGTCTTTGGAGGTGTTATCAACCCTACTCACGTTGGAAAACGATAAATAGTTGAAAAATCGTAAAAAATCTTGAATCGTAAAGAGTTTTATTCGCACAACTATTCAGATTTTTACAAAAATGTTACAGTGTCATTTTCATGCATCTGTTAATTTCGCTTTTCTACTCTTTTTCCATTATCGCCACCATTTTTCCTTTTCTCCATATTTTCTCTGTTTCTCTGTACAATTTGCATAACTCACTTTTCACTTTTCCCCTTAGTGTCCTTATCAGTTTTTTTTCTCAAGTCCTTGCTGTCCATCGTTTCCTTTTTGACGTTACATAACCTGCATGTCCATTCGGCGAATACTATTACGTATTTTCGACCCTTGACTAACGACCATGATGATTGCACATTATTCGTGCAATTTTTTATATTTAAAAAATGTTGAAGAAAAAAAATCTGCAAAAATGACTTTTTTTTACAAAAAATAATACAGAAATTGTAATTTTCAATTAAGAAAAATCATTTCTTAACACGTCTGAACAAGCATGCTTTCAGGTGGGACTGGTGAAATTAGCGACCATTCCAAAAAGTTTATCCCAGGTTTTACACCGCCCGCTTTTCTGGGGGTCCTTTCAAGTAATAACGATGAGGCTCCCTACTAGAAGGTTCAAGCTACCGATAGAGGGTGACCAAGTCCCATTCTTTCAAAATTTTTATTACGTATCGTCGCTCGAAAGCGGCTGGGGTAAAATTAACCCCGTGTGACCATTAAGGGTTGAAAAAAAAGCTAAGGATCCTTTCCTAAGATTTACTATCACGGAATTGATAAGGTAGTCACAAAGCTCCGCCGTTGCCACTAGAAGCTTGCAACGATGTACATTCCTAGCGTTCTCCTTAATTCTGCTCCACTGGCACACAAAATTGCGGAGTCGCCGGTCCGTTGTTTAATTACACGCTCACGGCATTTTGGTGTCCCAAGCACTGATTTTTGGCCACCCATCTTTCTAGCAAGAAGAAGCAAAAAAGTTAATCCCAATGCGGGAAAAGAAAAGGAAAACAAAAATTTCCTATTAAACTCTTGTCGACACAGAAGTCTTCAGTAACTTCGGCGACACACCTAGTCCACGAGCGTGTAAACGTTCCGGAATTTCACTTCAAGACGATACAACTTTATTTGATTATGCATCGTCGTCTTGTCCTCTAGATCAATAGGTAGTAACGTCAGTTGCTCGATCCTCCACAGATTTTTAAATTCATTTTTCTTTTTTAAAACTCGTCTGCAACCTTAGTTGGCCATGATTGTTCCCTAGCAACCTCTGCGCCCGGCTCCATAACACCATTACGTCTTTCTGTNGAAACGTCCTTATGAAAATTTTTTTCTTTTTTTTTTCAACCCGATATATATTCCGAAAATGTGGGGGTAGTTCCGGTAGTTTTGGGAAAAAATTCTGGGATATCGACAATTAACGTCCGGGTCAGACTGACCCAGTGTGTCACCGAATCCTAGTGAGTGAAAATTCATAACTTTCGAGGGTTAAAAAATGTATACAATTTTTCAAACTACACTTCCAAGTCGGTGAATAATAATCGTTTGAAAACAATGGCGCAATACCAGCGCAAACGATGCTCCAATTTCATTTGGTAATTAATGAATAAAATGAAAAAAGATTGCAGTAAAGATTGAAACTTTGATATTGATTGGTGATAATGTTCCAAAGCCTCGAAAGTTGGTCTCCGAGGAACGAATATTGGGCTTGGAATTTTGACGCGGAGAAATCTTTACAAGCTCCTTCGAAACCTTCCAACCTTTTTGTTACAACAAAAAGCTCTGTGGAAGCTTCTCGAACTTTTCAGATATTTAACGCGCGTCCATGTTTTCTTCTACGTGTATTTTGCAGCACTATACAATTCGTGTGCGTCATCAGGAAAAAAAATGATGCAACAGCAACGACGAAGAAAAATGCTCCCGGCTGTATGGAAATTGATTGAAAAGATAAACGTAAATTGAAAAATGGACGTCGCGATGGTGGCGATGAAACTTCCGAGATGATGAGATTCGAGTATGTGTAATTGAATTTGAGATGCGATCCATGCCGAGGTAATAATATGACGACATTGAGGACGGGTGTCGGTTGCAAGGGAGGCTTGTCGCGAGAGATTGAGAATTCCGAGATACACGAAGAAAAACTAAATTAGTTGGATCAACTGAACCTGCGGTCACCGCGTGGATCATGCTGTTTGTTTGAACGGAAATTCGATTGCTCTCTTCGCTCAAGTCACTGGCTGGAATAATAATGACACACGGCAGAATGACGCCTGCCATGTTTAAACGCTTGCCGCGTTGCCAGTATCGTTCCGAACGACACATAAAAATTCAGGACACTAGTTTGAACTTTTCAAAATGAGAATATCGAGGCACAAAATTTTATTCAATTTTCAAAATGACAAAAAAAAATCAGCAAGGAGGCAAAGTGTAAAAAAATAAAAATTCGCGCACCACGCGTGTTGGAGAGGATGCCAACCGTGTCAGGGGCCAATAACTTGTACCAGTTCTAGCTCAAAGTTGCGCTTAGGGTCATTTTGACCCCTGGTGACCACGGAGTGGTGATATTGAATGAATTAATCGTATCAGAATGGCTGGATAACAATGATGATAATGATTCGAAAAACAAAATCGAGGAAACCTCCAAAGGATTAATATTTGCGTTTAGTAGTATAGGCTGCGGTAAAAGATACGGTGGGACAATTAGAAAACGAGCGGTATCCAGGATCATGGAAGAAAAAGGGTAAAAGTTGACGCAGAGTTTATCCCTGTGCTCGAGAACACTCGCTCGAAGGCGGTAGTGAAATTTTCGTCATCCAAGAAGACGATGTGGATGGTAAAGAGAATTGTTGGTACAGAAGCGTCGTACAGTGAAAGAGAAGGAGGAAAAGATTGCTCCAAGTCTGTAGCTCAGGCAGAAACGAAGGTATACAGAATCATCCCTGCGAAAGCTAGAAGCTCGAAAGCACTGAGACGAAGCGCGGTTGGACGCACTCACATCGAGGATATACACAGTCTATCTCGGAGTCGTCTTCGCTGTACGAAAGAGATCGGTGACGAACGCGGTTGCGACAGAAATTGTACGAAGAATGAATTTCATTAAGATGCACTAAAGTTACTGCGGCGAAGGGTGAAGAACGAAGGGGAGTTCCGAATAGATTCGCGAGCTTTCAAAATGAAAAGCCTCGAGCAAAGAAGAACGTTGGGTTTTTCATTTATTTCGTAACTTTAACGCCTTAGAAATGTTCGGTTACTCTAGTCGATTCGCGATGTAGATTATGACGTCATGAACCTATGAGATGATCCTCACGCAGACATTCGTCTAGAACGTTAACCTTATTTTTTTAAACCTATTCCAGGAACCTGGGGTCATAAATGACCCCAATTTTGAAAAATTCCTATCTGCGGTAAAATTCGACGAAAAGGGTTCAACTTGGGTTCATTCTTTTCGTTTTTTAATGCAGGATCACGTGAGCCTTTGGCAATTTTGCTCGAAGTCAAAAATGACTCGCAATGCAGTAAAACGTTAAAACGAAAAAGCTTCACGTCTGATCTTCATTGATGGGGAGTTTCAATGTCAGTTTGTCATCAACTATGAGTGAAAAATAAAAAGACCATTTCTAATCCGTCTCCAGTCTAGTCTGAACCGTATTCTCTTGAGAGCTCATCGCACTCTCGATCCAAAATAAAAATTCAATATCGTACAAACGACGTTACTAAATTTTGTGAGGTTAGGAAAAATGGTTATTAATGCGATACTTGCATGAAAAACAACATTCCCTGCCGCGGGCGAGGCCGCCAGTCGAGCTACGAGCCATATGTATATACATGACACATGTATTGCGCATGCAGCTCCTACACTTAATCTTTGAGATGATACGTCACGCTCGAACGTGAGGATCGTTCGTCGTAAGCAGCTTCATACCATATCTTTTCTCGTCTTGTGTTGGCCCATCATGTACGCCATGAATCTGCACCATTGATCGGTATATACTAAACGTATTGTATATACAGGACTATGGAGTACATATAATTCATAAAAATATGATATATACATGTGTATGATTGGCTGTAGGTATGTACGTATATATGTTCCAATTAAATCTTCACGAGAGGCAAGAGAAGAGGTTGGACGAACGGGTTATGCGGAATATAGCTCTTAATTAGTCGTGGTAACGAATTACGTCAATTTGCAACTGGTAGCAGTAAATAATTCGTCGTACAAACTAGTTCAATTACTCGCCGTGACCACGAGGATTATATCGTCGTTACGAGAGGTCCGGGCCTGCGAATAAATAAAACCGTCCACCACGTATAACGATCCATGTGTGTATTAGGGTGTAGATGTCCCTCTCTTATCCACGCAGTCTCATACCTTTCGTGACAGTTAACGAGCTCTCGTAATTGTTCGCATAATATGTAAAGCTACCATGTCACCGATAAAATATAATAAATATTATTCCATGTGTCTCATTCGTTGTATGGAATTTATTTATATTTATATATGTACCTCTTTGGATATAGGTATACGAGCTGAAAATACAGCCAGGAATCAGGTCGACGGTTAAGGCACCAGTGTCACCATTTTCTCTTGACAATATGAGGCCTGGTTAATCCCCAAGTTCATCCCGCTTGCCAGTCACGTTCGCACTTTATGTACGCGGAGCATAACGACATATAATACGCGATGCGAACATTGCGCACTTAGATCTTCAAGGGGGTGGAAAAAAAGTCTCTTACCGTAGCCTGCTTTTCTACGTCCAACCATCTGCGTATTTTTATACGCGCACTCATACGTACAAAGAAAACGAAAAGCCCTCCTCCTGTTGGATTCCGCTGAATCACGATCCACCGGAAACTTTATATTTTCTGTACGTTGCTTTTAATCAGCAATTAACACCCGTGGATATCGTGCGCTCACACGAGTCTTAACTGGCATCTTAATGCTGCTGATATTGAGTGAGGCCGGTGAGTCGAAAGTCACCAAACATCGATGCATGCTGATGTTGAAATTTTCATTGGTTCCCTTCAATGAGGTCGATTCGGAGAAGAATTCGGGACCGTTGCACAAATGAGGATGCAACAACACTGCAAATTAAAATTTGCTAATTTTGCTTCCTAAAGATTCTCAAGACGCACGGTGCGCTCCTCTATGAGCAACTATATTTTCAATTTTTGCCTCCTAATGGAAGAAGCTTTGAGCATCGTGCATCTTGAGCATCTTGCGGGAGCAATTTGCCGCGTTTTTTTGTATTTTTCATTCAAATTATATCATTTCGAATACTTTCCTACAAAGTAAAGAGAAAGTACAGACTCATAACACAAAATCTTAGAAAATTTGCAGAAATGAACGCGATTGGACGGTTTTTCAAAAAAATCGAATTTGAAAAATCATAAAATTGAAACCGTCCAACCAATATTTCCCAAATTCACTGTTAACCTTTCCATAATGATACTCTGTTTATAAAAACAAAAAAATT
Organism: Hyposoter didymator; assembly: GCA_037952995.1. Lineage (NCBI taxonomy): Eukaryota > Metazoa > Arthropoda > Insecta > Hymenoptera > Ichneumonidae > Hyposoter > Hyposoter didymator. The sequence goes on along the minus strand of JBAJMU010000001.1, from coordinate 20,817,018 downwards.
AGTAATAAAATCTTAAAATTTGCGGAAGTTAAAATTTCAAAATGCCATAAAATTCGTATTTTTCTACCAATTTCAACAAAATTCTCAGAGAATGAAGAGCTCGTTTGGCTTAATATCTGTGCGAAACGGGAGCCCTGTAGCTCAAACCGTTCTCGAGTTATGAACGTTTGAATTTCCCGAAGTCACAAGCAAACCACGCACTCATTGCCGATCATCGTAGTATCCATAATGAAGCGTGAAAAAAATCAGATTATTTCAAAAGTAGCAGAAATTTCATTTTTCTTCGAATTGAACAACGACACAAGTAAATGACAAGTTTGAAAAGCCAATATAGAGATCTATACGTAATCAGAAGAAAAAGTTTCTCTTTTCGTTCCTTGAATATTGAACTTTTAATTTGATGCGATACTTCACAGTTCAAATTGGATTCTCGTACATTTCTTACTCGTTCACAAGATTGTAGCATTCAATTAACATGAACGACAACGTAAATAAGAAAAGTTGGACTTGGCCTCAGAAAAACGAAGGGGAATAGAAATTTTTAAATAAAATAAACGTCGAAAACTAACTTGAATCTCCTGCTGGGATTGAAATTATTTTTCTTTGCTAGTGTACAACCAAAAAAATTAATTTTTTTTTGTTCCTCACATTTGACGCTCATTTACCCAATTTTACCCCAGCCGCTTTCATCCGACCATACGTGATAGAAATTTTGAGAAATTGGGACTTATTACACCCTCTACCGGTAATTTGAACCTTCTAGTAGAGAGCCTCATCGTTATTATTTGAAAGGGCCAGTTAGTTCAGTTTTGGGAAGCCGTAGGAAGCAGACGGTGTAAAACCTGGTGTATACTTTTTGGAACAGTCACTTAATCCAACTGGTCCCACCTAAAAGCATGCTATATTAGACTTAGGAAACGGTTTTTTTTTTGTTTCAATTGAAAATCACAATTCCTGCATCACTTTTTGCAAAAAAAAAAAGTCATTTTTTCAGAATTTTTTTTCGACATTTTTTTGATATTGAAAATTGCACGAATTCAATGCCATCATCAAGGTCGTTACTGTAGGGTTGAAAATGCATTGGAGTATTTTTTGTTACGATTTAAAAACTATTTATCGCCTTCCAAAGTGAATGGCGTAAATAACACCCCCAATGACTATTACGTCACAATCCGAAGGTGCTACTATTGCGGGTTAATGTTGAAATATCTAATTTTGGCGAAAGTCTCATTTTAAACAGCTGCGTGTTAAAAAAAAAAATGAATTTTGCGAAACCGATTGTTCGTCAAGCGTATAAAAAAAGGTTCAGAGGGTTGAGGGTTTTATATCCTTACATCAGTTTTGTGTGGAAAGAATAAAAATGGCAAGAATCGGGCCTAAGCCAATTCTGATTGGAACATCCCATACATATAAAGAAGGGTCGACGATCTGACGATATCAATTTTGTAAACCTCCTGCCATCACATTCCGCCCTTCGTTCATGAAAAATTGTTACTCCATATCATCCAGAAGCCAGGAGCACCAGATGGAGTCAAGTGCCAAGAAGAATTTGATATCGCTTCACGCATTGAAGAAGAGAACGATTGCTGGATACCGAGACCCCTGACGGGGCACGTATGCTACATTGTGAAGTATCCAACGCAACATACACGATGAAGGAGAGCAATAATTCGAGGAATTTCACCCTCGCGATTTTTTTTTTTTCCACCCTATGGTTCGATCTAGTGGGAGCAATCTTAAGCCAGTGTGAGCGGTTCAGGCTAAAATCTATCCATCCAACATGACGCGAAGAGTGTGACTCGCGTTTTCTTTCTCGTCATCCTTGTCCTCGTCGTCGAGGTGGGGTTGGAAAGACCAACAAAGATCGAGGACGCAAAGAGCAACTCGATCTTCGTTTACTTTGCAGCGCGAACGTGAATTCTTTCGCGTCGTCAATTTCTCGCGTTCCTTTGCCTCCTGTTTGCTCATGTACCACGAGAATGAGGGTTCGTGATCACTCGCCAAATTCACTACTTTCGATGTAAATTGCTATATTTATTCGTGTCTTCTCATTCGTCCTCCCATGTCTTTCGGTGTCTTTTAGCACATGGAAAACCTCATTCTATTGGTTACAGTATTTCGGTACCAATGAAACTTATCGCCAGCTATTTTTCATTGACGTTTTTCAATAGAAGACAATGTCAAGTTGATTCCCTATTGCGTCGCCTCCCCATCCATCGTTTTTCTGTTCTCTCCGCTTTCTTTTTTTTTTGTTACGCATGTGTATCTGCTTTTATTTCTCTCCCTCTCCCTCTCCCTCTCTCCCTATCTCTCTCTCGCTCTCCCTCTCTCTCTCCCTCTTTCGCTTTTTCTCAACGATATAATGGGCGAAGCTAACAATTGGATGTGGGATAAGGAATGAAGGAGGGAAAAGGAAAACGTGTGGATCCCGCGCGGCAGTAGAAATATCGTCGGCGTCTGCAAAAGGCGTTCCCCTGACGGGGATGAAATCGCCGTCTCTACCGCGTCCGTACAGCTACGAACGCCCAGTCTCCTAGAAAGTCTACGGTTTCCTTTCCCCCTTTTTTTTTTTTTTTT